>CAMOHE010051191.1:0-42920 GCA_946598075.1 Artocarpus hirsutus
GGCTTACTTCTCCTTGAGTAGACTAGGATAGGTTTTTCAGTGACTAGATGTATATTTGGAGCTGATTCTGACGAGTCAAGAGGTATATTTGGCGCTGATTCTGATGAATCAATAGGCTGGTCATGTGACTGATCAAGGGAAGATCCAGGTGTAGGTTGGTTTTGATTAAGGGACTGCTCAGGTATAGTAGGCAAAGGCTGAACAACAGTAGGCAAAGTGGATTGTAAATCAGGGAAAAATAGCTCAGATTCTTTATCTTCACTCACATTCTCCCCCTGAAGATGAGAACTAGAATAGAAAGGCTGTTTTTCAACAAAGGTAACATCCATTGAAATAAAGAATTTACAAGAAGCAGGATGATAGCATTTATACCCCTTTTTAGTGGAAGAATACCCAACAAAGATACATTTTAATGCTCTTGGATCAAATTTTCCTTGGTTAGTGTCATGAATATGAACCAAAACCACACATCCAAAAACTCTTGGGATTAATTTAGAAGCTATTTGCGAATTGGGATAGTGCTCATGAAATACACTCATAGGACTCTTGAACCCGAGAACTTTAGAGGGCATTCTATTTATCAAGTGAGCTGCAGTGAGAACTGCTTCCCCCCAGTAGAATTTCGGGACATTATTTTGAAACAAGAGTGCTCATGTGATTTCTAAAAGGTGTTTATTTTTGCGCTCCGCTACCCCATTTTGTTGCGGCGTATTAATGCAAGATGAGTAACGAACAATTCCTTCTTTTTGAAGAAAAGATGAAAGATTTTGATTAAAGTAATCTCTTGCATTATCACTCCGTAAGTTTTTAATCCTCGCCCCAAATTGGTTTTTGATCATTTGGAAAAATTTTTGAAAGATTTCACTAACCTCGGATTTGTTTTTCATTAGATAGACCCAAGTTACCCTTGTGCAATCATCTATAAATGTAACAAACCATCTTGCTCCGGTAATGTTCAAAATTCTAGAAGGACCCCATGTATCAGAATGGATTAAAGAAAAAAGTAACAAAAATCTAGTATTACTTGAAGGATAAGAAGCACGTTTGTGTTTAGTAAGTTCACGTACATCACAATGTAAACTACTCACTTCAATATTTTTGAATAATAATAGAAACATAGTCTTGAGGAAACTAAATGATGGATGACCAAGACGATAATGGTGGAGCCAAATGTCCTCTTTATTGGTAGAATAACTCGATAGATAGGATTTTGAAAAGGAATAGTCACTACCTTCCTTAGTATCAAGGATATATAAAGTCCATTTCTTTCCTTAGCAAGTCCAATCATCTTCCCCAAGACCCGGTCCTACAATACGCTATATGTAGGATAAAAAAACACTTGACAATTCAGATCACATGTAGCTTGTTTTACGGACAAAAGATTCACAGCTAGTTTAGGAACATGTAGAACATTTTTTAACACAATTTTGGACGAGAGAGGAATGGTTCCTTGACCTGCAACAGTAGTAAAGGTTCCAACGGCAATTTTGATTTTTTTATTGCTAGGATAAGGCTTATATGAGGAAAAAAACTAATGTGAAAAAACCATATGATCTGTAGCACCTGAATCTATGATCCAAGTACTATTTTGGACAGGAAACGAGGCACCAAGAGCAAAAGAATTAGAGAACTTACCTGCTTGAGCCAGATAACGCGTGCTGCCAGGATTCCCAACAGAGTTGAGCATGGATTTCAGCTTTTTTATCTCTTCCTTGAGAGTTTTCAGTCCATCTTGATTTGGTTTTTCATTAAGAACATCCTCAGCATTCGTCATGTGGGCTTGTCCTCAAGGCTATCCACCACGATTACCTCCAATATTTGGAGGCTTCCCGTGAAGTTTCCAGCAGGTATCTTTGGTGTGACACGCCTTCTTGCAGTAAGTGCACCAAACCCCTTCACGGTTGGATTGCCTTTCATTTCTATTGGCTATTTTGATCCTTCATTGACAAAATTGTCAAGCATAACTTCTCTACGACTCTCCTCAGCCCGTATGATTGAGAAAACTCCCTCAAGGGACAGGAGGACTTCTTTCCCAAGAATTTGGACTCGAACTTGATCAAAGTCAATATTAAGACCTATAAGAAATTCAAAGATTCTCTCCCTTTCGACAAACTTCTGCAACATAGCAGCATCCTCTCTACATTTCATTTTCAAGTTTTGATAAATATCCAACTCAAGCCAAAAACCTTTCATAGTACTATAGTACTCAGTGATAGAAAGGTTAGCTTGTTTTGTAGTGTTGATTTTTGTTCGGATCTCATAGATCACTGGAGCATCTTGTATTTTTGAATAGGTTTGACAAACCGTTTCCCAAACTTCTCTAGCTGTTGTGAGAAACATGCAGGTCCGACTTACTTCAGGTGTCATGGAGTTCCACAACAATGACATGATCATGGAATCTTCTTCATCCCATTTCGCGAACGCGGCGTCTTCAGCAGCAGGTCCAGTTCCCATAAGATTTTTCCTTTTCCCTTCAGAAAGGTTTTAACAACTTGAGACCATTCACGATAATTTCGGCCATTGAGTCGATATGAAGGCTGAATGTTCTGCAGCTCTCCTTTTGGCTCAACTAGTATCTCAGTTCTGTTAACCTTAATAACCGTCGGTTGATTCTCAGAAGCACCTCCGACATGATGATAGACAAGGAGGAAACGGAGTAAGGAAATAAACTGAGGAAAAGAATGGGAAGAGTTTGGCAACTAGCACCAACGATTTTTTGGTGTGGAATGGCCGTAGAGTGGCTCGGATACCACGAGAAAAACTGAAAAGACTTTTTTTTTCTTCTTATCATTGATCATAATCGGAATACATTAATATAGTACAAGGTCAATGTCCTATTTACAGAAAAAACTAATTCCTACTAATTAGTCAGAAACTAATTAAATCTGCCTTAATTAGAATCACAGCTGTTAGCTAAATTAGGAAGATTATAATCAGCCTAAATTAGAGTTATTTGTTGTCATTTAGCTATTTACAACCATATACAATCAAAGAATCCGAGATTCTCCAACACATTCCAATCTAGGAATTTGGGGGAAAAACACTCTATAGAAGCGTATGACATACATTGGGATTTCTTTGTGTAATTTAAAGAAAAAAACAAAAAGAAGACAATTGCCACTATTCACAATGGTGTAAAAGAATGAGCAACAATAACTATGTTCCAGTTCTTGACATTTTCTGGTTATAGTAAATGGAAGAAAGAGTGCAAAAGCTTAGCAAATTTTTAACTTCAAGAAAGAACCAAGAAGAAAAAATCATTACAGAGCCACATATGGAAGCAAACGGAGCTGGAGGAAAACACACACACACACATAGTATAGAGAAGAAACCACTTATGTTGATCCCCAATAATAAAAGACAATGGCAAAGATGAAACGTCTTCTTCCATTAATTGATAATGAAAATCAATACATGGAAAGAGCACAAGCAGTCCTCAAGAAAGCTAAAACCAACAAAAAACAAAAAAAAAGGGATAAAACAGAACATCTTCTTGCATAATAATACTTGGAAAAGAAAAAAGAAAAAAAAAAGTGAATGCCTTGTTCAAGGAAAAAAAATCATAAAACCTATTACTTTTTATTCAAGAATACAAATACAACCATTAGTCAAATTCTGGAAACCCCATAGACATAAACATGGATTCTCACAAGTTCACCATCTATTCTCAACTCAAATATCGTTTCTCCAATAAAATCAGCTAGAACAATGTCCCCCAATTTTAGAGGCAGATTCAACATTGACTAAAAGGGAAAATAGCATAACAGTCAAAGAAGATCAAGATAAATGTCAAACAAAATTTACCAAAACTGAAGCCATAAGTAGCCATTAGAGCTTTGTTGACAATTATTATGCCAACAGAAGTGACAACATTGAACATCCATGCAGCTGCATCTACTGCTGCCTTCTTATCAGCTTTGCTAGCTGGAGCCATTTGCATATATTCCTCACAATTGACCACTATCGATTTATTTCTCAGCCTCCATAAAGAAAACCACTCACGTCCATACAAAGTCTAATAAGTCCTCCGCTACGTTTTGCAACAAACTACTCTGAAAATAAATAAATAAATAAATAAGAAGGCAATAAATGAAGACTACAAAACTTTCATATCTGAAGTCTGAAACCAGATGCCAAATCAAACAATACATACAATCTTCAAGCAGAAAAGAACAATTGGCACTAAAAATTAGCATCCTGCCGCTAAATCCCAGAATAAGGCTGCAGATTCCCTTTTTCTAATACTCTAAAACTGACTTGAGTATTCAGATAGTCATAGCTAGATCAATGTACCAAAATATGGATCAGTACATAGTGAATTAGTATAGGTTAACTACTCGGCTTAGGGCACATATTGTTCTTCCTATTATGGGGACATGCTCGGATTATGTTGCAACTACTCAGTCCACGTTTAGGAAAGTACAAGTTTGATTATTTATCAATAATAAATAAATAAATAAATAATAATACTAATTATATCAAAACAACCACCGAACAAGTTTCATCATCATAATTAATTATTATTCACACATCAAAATACAAAGGCACTTTCAACAATAAGAACAAACATAATAATACTAATCATCATGATCATAGATCCATACTTAACATACAAAATATATTAGATGAAATATGGACCACAAAAAAAAAATCATAATTTCGTGAATATTTGCCTAGCCCCAGCAAAGACAAAAATCCGCTATGAGAAACAAACTAACACAAAATCGAAAGAATCACCATAATGTTCTTCAACAGAAACAAATCAAATCCACCCAGATTCCACATCAACCACTTTATGAAATTGGAAATCAGATCCGAATCACAATTGGATTGATTCCGAAAACCTCAGAGACGAGTACAATTCAGCAGATCTAATGACCAAAAAAAAAAAAAAACCTGATCAAACTCAAGGAATTTCCGATTCGCATACAAAAATCGTAACTTACCGTGGAAAGCAAAGCGAGAATCGTGGGGCTCAGATGGAAATTGAATGAATTGAATCCGGAGTGCGAGGAGTGTGACAATACAGCTTGTGATGCAAATAGTAAAAGAGTGATTAAGAGAGAGAGGGAGGGGGATTTGGAATTTGGTTGTTAAAGGTGTTTGGTGCGGTGTGTATTTTTGTTTGGTTTTGGCAAGACAAAAGGCATCTCAAGATTTTAGAGAGAGAGATTCCGTTGGACAAGGAAGAGCTCGTGAGGCTGAACGCATGTATGTATACATGTATGTGCTACTTCCAGCCAATGGGTGGAAACGAGATCAAGACCATTAACAAAATTTTATGACAGAAACTGTTGTTTCTAATCATAAATCATACCAATAAATTTAGTGTAATTTAGTGAGGCTTACTATAATTCAAATATTTAATCTATATTTAGAGCAAAAAAATTTACAACCAATTAAATTGTCTCCACTTGACTTGAAACAACAATTTTTACTATTAAAGTAAAAGTATAGAACCAAAAACAATATTTACACAGTAAATTAGAGTTTTAGTTTCCCAACTTTCAAATGTGGATATTGCCATATCAATAACTTTTTTCTTTAGATCGGTACAAAATTTGCTTGTCAACTATAACTTTTGTAAAAATATGGCCCTGATTTTTAAATCATAGCATTCATCTATCGATCCATAAAAAAATAAGGAGAAAACTTATTATATTAGGATTATTAACTAAAATTGACATATAATTGACATGTATTACATATTAAAGGACTAATTTTGATAACTCTATTATGTTTAATGTTAATTTGAAATTAAAAGTTGACATTATATAAATATTTAATTTCTTTATGGTAGTAAATTGAGAAACTTTAATAAAAATTTGAAAATAAATAACCTTCTCTTTTACTTTTACTTTTATGATAAATAGCTACTGAAGTACTTATATAGTTGATCAACCAACAATCATTTTTTGTGGGACTTGTGTTATTTTACCCTAAAATAACAACATAAGGAGTTATTTCATCAGTATTTGCAGGTCAAATGGAATATAGGTTACGTTTTGAAAATCATGGGGTAAATTGTTATAGAAGCTATAGTTGAGAGAGAATTGTTGAAATTAATCAACTTTTTTTCACACGCATAAAACAATGCACAACAAAGAATTTAAACTTTAAATACAACAAATAAATCTGATCTCAAACTTTGAGCTTTTGATGTTAGAACTTTAATTTCTATAATTTTTAGTAATTTTAAAACTTAATAATTTTTAGAGAAAAAGATTTAGAGCATACATTAATTCATGGCTTTAATTTTTGTAGAGAACTCTTATACATAAATTGTCAGAGAAGAAGAACCTAGTTTATCTCTCTAGACCTATAGTTAATTCTTTTAACATATTTTTCTGATGAAGAGAAGGAATACAATTAAATTAGGTAGAGAATGGACTAGACTCTTATTTATAAACCCTCAATAAGTGTCTTCCATCAAAGCACACATCCTTTTAGATGTACACACATCCTTTAATAAATGTTATATCCCAAGATAGCTAATAGGTTTTTAGCATTTAAATAATTATTAAACTAAATAAATAAATACATAAATCTGATAAATTTAATAGGTCTTTAATTAATCATGTGAGCCATAATTCTAACATTCTCCCACTTAGCCCATATGATATTCCTTTATTAGTTTAATAGGGCTATAATGTGCACAACAATATTATACTAAATCTTCTTAAAATTGGCTAGTACTCTACATCATAATTAAACAGAAAATCTAAAGTGAGTCATGATGGTTATGCATCACTAATTTAGTGTAGTCCCTTTCATGTACTACAACAATAGACATCTATTTATTATGATTCATAATTGAGAGGTATAATAATAGTCCATTTTAATGTCTTCGGTGAGACTATCTTGTTAAACATTAATCTATAAAAATTATATATACAAAACATAACACATGATATATCGGGAACATAATAAGTGAGCTCAAAGGGTCATATCATTAAAATAAAATAGAACATAATACATAACCACTAATGATGTCTAATAACACCCATACGTTCAACATGTTCAATAAATGTTTTGGGTGATAATCCTTTTGTTAAAGGATCTGCAATTATAAGATTAGTGCTATTTTATTCAATTGACACTTTACGTTTCCGAACTTCTTGCTTAATGACTAAGTACTTAATATCCATACGTTTTGCACCATCAGAATACTTATCATTTCTGTCAAAGAAGACTATTGCAGCATTATTACAATAAATTTTCAGTGGCCTGGCTATATAGTCGACAACTCTAAGTCCCGAAATAAAATTCCATAACCATAAACCATGACTTGTGGCCTTAAAACATGCCACAAACTTGGCCTCCATAGTGGATGTAGTAATGACGGGCTGCTTTGCATTCATCCATGAAATTGCTCCTTCGGCCAAAAGGAACATATAATCGAATGTAGATTTTCTAGTGTCAGCACATCCAGCAAAGTCTGAACCTGAGTAACTGATTACTTCAAGATGATCACATCTTCCATAAGTGAGCATATGGTCCTTTGTTCCTTGCAAATACCTGAGAACTTTCTTTGCAGCTTTCCGATGATCTATTCTTGGATTACTTTGATATCTTCCTAACATTCCAACAGCAAAACTAATGTCGGGTTTGATGCAAGTTTGAGCATACAGCAAGCTACAAACAACAGATGCATAAGGAATGTTTTTTCATTTGTGCTCGTTTCAATTCATTATTCGGACATTGCATATGACTAAATTTGTCACCCTTCTGAATTGGAACTATACACGTGGAGCATTTATCTATCCTAAATTTCTCTAAACCTTTGTTAATATAGCCTTTTCGAGACAACCTTAATAATCCTTGTGATCTATCACGGAATATTTCAATTCCTATCACATAAGTTGCCTCGCCTATGTCTTTCATTTCAAAGTTCTTAGAGAGGAATTTCTTAGTTTCATCCAATAAACCAAGATTGTTAGCAGCAAGAAAAATATCATCAACATATAGGACTAAAAAAATAAACTTGCTCCCACTGACCTTCATATATATACACCAATCAGTGACGTTCTCTTTAAATCCAAATGAAGTAATGATATCGTTAAACTTAAGATACCATTGTCGGGAAGCTTATTTAAGTCCATATATTGACTTCTTCAATTTACACATCATGTGTTCCTTTCCTTTGCTTGAAAAGCCTTTAAGTTGGTCCATATAGACTTCTTCCTCTAAATTTCTATTGAGGAAGGCGGTTTTTACATCCATTTGGTGTAACTCTAAATCAAAATGAGCTACCAATGCCATAATAGCTCTTAGTGAATCTTCTTAGAGACCGGTGAAAAAGTCTCTTTGTAGTCAATGCCTTTTTTCTAAGTAAAACCTTTAGCAATAACTCTAGCTTATACCATTCAATAGTGCCTTTAGAGTCGCACTTGGTCTTAAAGACCCATTCACACCCGACTCTCTTGCAACCTTCAGGCAATTTAACAAGGTTCCAAACTTGATTTTGATCTGTAGATTTTAACTCATCTTTCATAGCATTAAGCCACTTGTCATAATCAATACTTTCCATGGCTTGTGAAAATGAAACTGGATCTGAAATCAAATCATTATCAAATTCTAAGTTAAGTTCTGACTCTTGTAGAAAAACCATATAATCATTGGGAACAGCAGATCGCTTTTCTCCTTAAGATCTTCTTAATATTGCTTCTTGTGGTTCAACTACCATAGGTTCCTTGAGTACAACTTCATTGTAAAGTGGTTGGTCATTCACTTGTTGTTGTTGTTAGGCTGTACAACAATGTTAGGAACAATCTTAGAAGTTACAAGTAAAGGTAATTCTACCCTGACTTCTTCAATAACCACATTATGTGGTTCTCCACTCCCACTAATTTTACCATTCTTGATGAACCTAACATTTCTAGATTCTAGTATTCTCGGACTATGGGTAGGACAATAAAATTTATACCTTTTTGATTTTTCAGAATAACCAATGAAACAACCATTGGTCATCTTAAAATCTAATTTCTTTTAATATGGATTGTAAATTTTCACTTTCGCTAGGCAAACCCAAACATGTGGGTGCCTTAAACTAGGTTTCCTTCCCGTCCACATCTTGAAAAGGAGTTTTCGAGACTACCTTATTAGGAACCTTGTTTAGTATATACATGGCAGCCTTTAATGTATGCATCCACAAAGATAAGGTAAAGATGAATAACTTAACATGTTCCTAACCATATCCATTATTGTACGATTACGCTTTTCTGCTACATTGTTTTGCTGCGGTGTACGTGGCATAGTGTATTGTGCACATATGCCTCGCTTTTCTAGGAATTTAGAAAATGGACATAGACATTGTGCTAACTCGTTATACTTTTCATAGTATTCACCACCTCTATATGACCTCATGATTTTCACCTTTTTATTTGATTAACTCTCAACCTCATTAACAAATACCTCAAGGGCTTCAACAGATTGAGATTTTTCATGCAACAGATAAAGATAACCATAACGTGAAAAATTATTGATAAAAATGATAAAATACTTTTCTTCACTGAGGGATGGAGTATCAAAAGGTCCACATATGTTGGTATGTATAAGTTCAAGAAGCTGTGTACTTCTTGTAGCCCCTTTCTTAGTGTATTTGGTTTGCTTTCTTTTAATGCAATCATACATACACCGAGATCAATAAAATCTAAATTCAAAATAATTCCATTCTTTACTAATCTCTCTATTCTTTCCTTGGATATGTGATCCAAGCGTTTATGTCACAAGTAAGTAGAACTTTCATTAACTAAACTCCGTTTAGTTCTAATACTCCGATACATAGTTAATAAAGTTTCAGCAAAAAGCTTTAACTTATATAAACCATCATAAAGGATTCCAGAACTAATAAAACTATTATTGTTATATAAACCAAAAGATCTAAATCCAAACTTTCAGTAAAATCCTGGTACATTAAGTTTTGATAAAGAAACTAAATTGCGAGAAAATATAGATATATAAAGAGTTTGATATAAATCAACATAATGTCCAGTATCTAATATTAAAATATAAGTGCCAATTCTTTCCACTGAAGCTTTATCTCAATTCCCCATGTAAATAAAACTTTTCATTTGCATTTATGGGTTAGATCGTAAGGAATCCCTGCATCATATTAGAAATGTGAGCAGTTAAACCTGAATCAATCCATCAAGTTTTATAAGGAACTTCAGTTCAATTGGATTCAAAACAAACTAAAACATAAGGCTTACCTTTCTTTTCGAACTAGGCTTTACATTTTTGACAGTCTTTCTTTAAGTGCCCAAATTTGTTACTAAAATAGCACTTAACATTGTGTTCCTTCTTGTGGATTTGAGTTGACTCATTCAGGTTATGGAACTCCTTCTTGAACCAGTTCTTCTCATTCTTTCTAGGCTTCGTATTAGTGCTCTTTTTACCCTCTTGATTCATAAAATGAATGGAATAAGTTTTTTGATTCTTCAATCTCGTCTCCTCTTCAATAAGCATACTGGTCAATTCATTAATATTCCATGTATCTTTAATTGTGTTATAACTCATTTGGAATGGGCCATATTGTTCAAAAGGAAGCGAGTTGAGAATGAACTGTTCTAGAAAGGACTTATCCACAAACATCCCTAGAGACTTTAATTTTGTTGCTATATTTGTTATTTCAAGGACATGCTTATGCATGGTACAAGAACCATCAAACTTCATGTTGGTTAATTTAGCCATTAATGTACTAGCAAGAGATGTACTAGCAAGAGACTTATCAGCAATTTGAGACTACTCTTCTACAAGTTTCATAAATTCCTTAGCATTTTCAGTCTTGGGAAGAGTACTTTTTAATGTTGTTTGCTACTATCATCTGTATAAACATTAAGTTTAATCTGTTCGACCTTTCCCAAATTTTATGGAAAGATTTCCCCTCCTCACTACTATCATCAGTAATAGTCATGGGTGGGGTTCCTTATCTTGAAGTGCTAAATCAAGATCCAAGACACATAAGTGAAATTGGACTTGTTCGCACCAATCAAAAAAATTCAATCCATTAAATAAGGGAATCGATGAAGCATGCAAATGCAAAGAAACAGGAACAAATACTACAAATATGCAAGAAACATTCATACATTAATGCTTTGAGATGACCACATAATTAGATTCAAACTAAGACAACAATTGTGTATCCTAGTTCTCCTTTAGATGATACTAAGACCTACGAACTATAAATGATGCTAATTAAAATTAAAAATTTAATTTTGTCATCACAAACATGTCCAATAAAAATACTTGCTATTTTTGGATAAACAAACAAAAATAATAGGACATATTAATTACCAACTATTATATTCATCAATTATAAAGAAAGCTAATCAACCTTTAGGCGATTCCTAAGCTCTTATAATAGATGACATTGAATTACCCATGATCTATAAATGTCATTTCAATTATAAGCATTAAAATTCATGAGTAATTGAACTTTTGTTTCTCAATTTAAAAATTACTAATTTTTAAGTTTGGCCACTTTGGTGACTAACAAACTACAATAATGTAATTTCAAAATTGGAAACAATAAACTTAAACATCATATGCAATCAATAATAATCATTAACCAAAAGTAAAAACATGCTTCCATAGAATTAAATGAAGTGTGATGAATATACATTATCACATTAAAGATTTGAACCTTTTGTACAATTGTTAAAAAAAATATAGATGATACTTCAAACAGATACTTGCATGTTAGTTATCAGCCAAAAAGCAAACAAAAGGTATATAAGTTATAATTGATGCATATTAGTCATAATTGATAGACACTTTTGTTTGCTCTTGTCAATTTGAATATGCGATTTCCTCCTTTTTTTTTTTTTTTACAAAATCGTTTTGTGATTTTCTTTTTCATGCATATATGCAATTAATAATTTTTTGATGACAAAATCGCTTTTGTGATTTCCTTTCTCGCATAAAAGGCATATCGCTTTTGTGATTTCCTTTCTCGTATAAAAGGCATTTCAATATGTGATTTCAGTTATAAATTTTTTTTTAAAAAGAGTTGTCATAAAAAAGTATCGCTTATTGCAATATATTGTATCCTGATTCATACATAATTTGTAATATAACTTTAAAGGAAAATCATGAGTTCAAAAACCTAAATGCTTTGATACTACATGTTAGAACTTTAATTTCTAATTCTCAGTAATCTTAGAACTCAATAATTTTCACATAAAAAGAATTAGAGCATACCTTGATTCATGGCTTCAATTTTTGCAGAGCACCCTTATACAGATTTTCTCAAAAAAGAAGAACCTAGTTTCTCTCTCTAGACCTATAGTTAATTCTTTTAATGTATTTTTCTAATGGAAAGAAGGAATACAATTAAATTGGGTGAAGAGAGGACTAGATTCTTACTTAAATAGGTGCCTTCCATCAAAGCATACATCCTTTTAGATGTAAACACATTCTTTGATAAGAGTTGTATCCCCTCATAGCTAATAGGATTTTAGCATTTAAATAATTATTAAAATAAATAAATAAATCTGATAAATTTAATAGGCCTTTGATTAATCATGTGGGTCATAATTCTAACATTTGAAAGTTTATGACAAAACATAACTCTCTTGTTAACCCCTAGGGGAATATGGTGAGTAGAATGCTCATAAGAGAGAACAAGAAAAAACAATAATAAAACGACTTCAAGAAACAACAGAGTGAACAATCAAAGAAGAAAAGTATATTGCCCATAAAAACTCATGTGGCAATGACACAATCAACCAGGTACATGTTTGAAAATTTAATCGGCTAGTACGATTGGAAGTATTTAAAATTTTGAGTAGCCAATAATCTAAATAATTTTAACGACTCAACTTTTCTAAGCCATTACTTAGCTTTCTTAAACTTGGTTTATAAACTTTAATCTTACTAAGTAGTAAAAAAAAAAGACTGAAACTTTTTTTAACATACTTAAAAATATACTTGTAACTATTACGACTTTTGTTGCAATAAAAATTGACACATAGGTACCAAGCATAACTTTATAGTTATTCAAAATATTTGACAAAAACATATCTTTTTAAAATGTTTTTCATAAAAAATTCCTTATAAGACATTTTCTTAAAACATTTACTTTGTTAAAACTTTTTTCAAACGTTCTTTATTACAGTGGAAACTTTTCCATTGCAGCAGAAATTGACTATAATGGTATCCATACCCAACCTCCATCACTATAATGAGCTTTTGTTCAATAAGTTCAAACAAATCTCACAAAACATTATATCATTTTCATAAAACTTTTTTTAGAAATCTTTTCTCGTAAAACATCTTCCATAAAACATTTCTCTTAAAACATCTTCATGAAATCTCTTTCGTAAAACATTTCCATAAAATGTTTTTTGTAAACATTTCCCATAAAAAATCTCTCATAAAATGCCTTTCGTAAACAGTTCATGTAAATCATTTCCCATAAAATGTTTCTGTAATACCACTTCTTAAAAAGAACATAAGCAATAAAATAATGCATGATTTTATTTATGTTCATTTATGAACTTTTTATCAACATTCTTAGCTTAACTAGAACTATAGGCCTAAGTGTACTTACCAAAAGTGCTTGACCATTGAACACAAATGCCATACCTTAACTTAATGTGGATCTCCCCTTAGGTCGGGATACTGATACGACACTTTCTTATCTTAACATAAGAGTTTTGATCACCGATCTTGTAATCTTAGTTAACATGATGTATGACATAACTTAATGTTTATAGCAATTAACATAACAATTGCAAGCATATTGTAAGTCATGACTTGACTTTAAAACTTTACATATAACAAAATGTAAACATACTTTAAACATAGAGTAAACATTTGAAAATCATTTTCTTCATGCTATAAGTGAGGTTTGAAACTTACCTAAACAGCACTTTAATGTTCCCAGTTATCATTTTTCTTTTATTAACTAGCTTTTGTATCCTATGTTGGAAAAATAGAACGCAGCAAAATTTTAAAAATTTTATATCAGAGTATTTTTCAAAACACAAGATTGACATGCTATAAGCATAAATTAACTAGATCTTACTAACCTCTTTGTGCCAAAAAGCTCCTACAATCAATGAAGAGAAATAACGTTCCAGAAGGACCTCAACCAACTAGCCTCCTTTACTATTCTCTATCCACGATCAAAGTGAGTGTGGGCTCATATACAGCTCTTCCACCAAGTGACTCTTCTTCTAACCAATTAAGAGAACCCAAAGCTAGTGTTTGTGATTTATGAATAAAAGCTCTTAGGGAGTTTCAGAATCTCACCAGCAGGGTTTCACTCTTAATCTCTCAACTAATCTAAATAATAGTAAGACTCACTCCCTTTTTATAGAGGTTGGGTCCAAGAGTTAGTCCTTATCAGAGAATGCCTCAAAATTCAAGTCAAAATCAAATTTGGATCACTATTTGATGAAAGCTGCGTGAAAATATGTGATCTTTTTATCTCGCGATCGACATGCCAATCTGTCTAACCGGCATGCTGAACTTGCCTCATCGGCAGGCCGAACCTGAGGATCGGCATGTCGAACTACCAATAAAAAAATCTCAGCTAATCGTTTATTTTTCACCCCAGATTCTATAGGATAAAGTCTTGGTTTTAATTCAAATAACCTAATAGAGAAGTTATCTAATTAAAACAACTTTATCTAAATAATCTCTAGGAAAATAAATGAATTCCAAATAATTCTATAAGTTTATCTTGATTTAATTTAGTCAAAAATTAAATCAACTGATAAATAGAAAAGAATTATTCGATCCTAATAATTCAACAAGTTTATCTTGAATTAATTTTGTCACAAAATTAATTCAACTGATAAACAGATATGAATTGTTTGATTCTTTTAAATTTCAACCAATCTAATAAATCTTACATAAATCACCTATTATTGGAAAAAGCACGCCGTATTATTACAGGATTTTATGAGCTAGCAAAGAGGACAAAATAAACCTATATAGTTCAAGCTCCCAATAATTATGAAACCCAATATCCCAGATATACATTTCATAATTATCAACTCCAACACTTCTCCACTAAAAGCTTGGAGCTACACTTTCAAACTATATAGAATTACGAAGCCCATATAACTAAGTCTCCATGACATATCATAGTGCATCGTATCCCTTAGAATTATCCATAATCGGCTTAAGGACAAGTTCTGTCTTACCTTTCTGATTATTTTTATCTTATGTTCTATTATTTTACCATCGAAAAACTTACTATCTAAAGACAGTATACCATACACCTATGTATCTAAATGGTTGAGCGCTCCAGTTTTCCAATTATAGGATAACGCATATAAGAGGATATCACTACTCCTAAAGAGGAGCTATGGATTCCATATCTATGATTAACAGGTCTATGCTATCAAGAGTCATGCCTCCAACATACCAGCTTGCATACCACTATTAAAATGTGGGTGTCACCCTTTAGTACATCAAAAGACACAAGTCAAGACAACGGGCCCACTATTTATCTCTGGATTAAGATGCAATACAAATGATTTCTAAAGTGAATTGATTTGCTGAGATAGAATTATTAATCCAAATCAATTCATTTTATGTCCTAATCCAACACATCGTCACCTATGACAATGTGCCAATGTTTCTATTCACAGAGTCCATCTCCAATGGTCAAGACAAACCATCTCCTAATAGGGATATAGAAAACATAACAATCTTTACATGAATAAAGTGTCTAACTTTATTCCCTCGATTGCAGATCTTATGATTTAGACCGTCACTTTAAGAATCGTGTCTTTCGCATAATCTGTCCATCATATGGTCAATTCTTTAAGGTTTAGACCGACAGTCTTAGACTATTGTTTGCTTAACATACATTCAACAAACATAAAGAGGACAAGATTTGGTATATAAATAATAAACAAATTCTTTATTAATAAAAATGTCTCCAAAAACAGATTACATTTTACTCCTTAGGGCATACACGTCTAACAATCTCCCACTTATACTAAGTGAGTAAATATGACAAATCTCGTTTCCCGATAGCTTTCACATGCCTCTCGAAGACTCTTCCAGTAAGTGTCTTTGTGAATGGATAAGCTAAATTGCCCTTTGACGCGACTTTACACACTGTGACATGCCCACCCTCTACGAAGTCCTTTATCACGTGATACTTCCGATTAATATGTTTACTCTTCTTATGAAATCTTGGTTCCTTAGCATTAGCTACTGCCACACTGTTATCACAGTATAGTGATATCGCCTTATTCATACCAGGAACTACCTTAAGATCCCTAAGGAATTTGTGGGGCCATATTGCTTCTTTCGAAGCATCACTAGCTGCCACATACTCGGCTTCCATCGTTAAATTCGAAGTGCAATCTTGCTTTACACTTCTCCAACTGATGGCACCGCCGCCTAGAGTGAACACAAAACCTGAAGTCGATCTCTTAGAATCTACACAGGATTGAAAATTTGAGTTAGAGTATCTTAGGGGAGTCAAATCCTCACCCAAATACACAAATATATACTCTCGAGTCCTTCTCAGGTACTTGAAAATATGCTTAATAGCAACCTAGTGGTTTGGTCCCAGATCCGCCAGAAATCGACTTACAATACCAATAGCATAGCAAATATCCGATCGTGTGCAAAGCATGGCATACATGAGACTACCCACTGCTGAAGCATAAGGCACCTTCTTTATGTATTCTCTTTCTTCCTGAGACTTTAGAGAGTCTTTTTTAGAAAGAGTAATTTCAAACCTAGATAGTTGCCTACCTTTCTTGGAATCCTGCATTGCAAACCTCTTAAGAATTTTATCTATATAGCAAGTTTGTGACAAAGCTATCATTTTGTTCTTCCTATCCCAAAAGATCTAGGTACTGAGAATAAAATTAGCCTCACCTAAGTCCTTCATGTCAAATGTTTGGTCAACTATAATTTGACCAATGACCATGCCCTAATGTCATCGCCAATTAGCAGAATGTCATCTACATAGAGCAGTAGAAAAACCACCTTCCCATCCTTAATATGTTTGTAAACATCTGGCTCATCCACATTTTGTGAGAACCCATAAGTCTTAATCACTTGATCAAATCTTATGTTCGAAGAATGGGAAGCCAACTTAAGTCCATAAATTGACTTTAGTAATTTACAAACCTTACCCTCTTGACCTTGAACCCGTCTGGTTGTTCCATATAAATGGACACATTAAGATAGCCATTTAGAAAAGCTGTCTTGATATCTATATGCTAAATCTTGTAATCAAGAGCAGTAGCTATAGACAAGAGAATCCGGATGGACTTAAGCATGGCTACAGACGAAAAGGTTTTCTTGTAATCGATTCCTTCCTTTTGCATGTAACCCTTAGCTACTAGTCTAACCTTAAAGGTTTCGACCTTTCCATCCACTTCTCTTTTTCTCTTATAGATCTACTTACACCCTATGGGTTTTACCTCTTTAGGAAGATCCACAAACTCCCAAACCTGATTAGTCTCTATAGACTTCATCTTTGTATTCATGGCCTCTATCTAGAGTTTCAAATCAACATCCTTCATAGCCTCTGTGTAAGTGTAAGGATCCCTGTCATGTTTATCTGGTTTAGCCAAAAAGGCCTCACCATTGAACATATACCTCTTGGGTTGACGCTCGATCCTCCCACTATGCCGAAGCCCCTTAGGTTGTTGTTCTGGCTTGTTTGGTTTTTCTACCCTAATCATAACAGTTTCATTCGAAAGCTCTGAAGTGATTGGATCACTCATTAACTCCTCAAGCACCACTTTGCTTCGAGGCTTAAAGTCGTCCATGTAACTCTCCTCAAGGAAAGTTGCATTAGCTAAAACCATGACTTTATTTTCCTTTGGGTTATAGAAATAACCCCCTTTAGTCCCTTTTGGATATCCTACAAACACGCAAACTTCTAAACGTGCTTCCAACTTATTTGCATCCTTAAATAGGACATGACCCAAAAATTCCCATATGCAAATTTGGTTTAAGGATGTCTTCCTAACCGTCCATAACTCATGAGGAGTTTTAGGGATCAATTTTGAAGGCACATTGCTCAAAAGATAACATGTGGTTTGTAGTACATATCCCCAAAGGGATAAAGGCAATGATGAATAACTCATCATGGACCTTGCCATGTCTAATGAAGTCCTACTTTTTCTCTCCGCTATGCCATTCTGCTATGAAGTGCCCGGCGTAGTCAACTAGGATAAAATCCCATTCTCTAATAAGTGTCCTAGAAACTCATCAAAAAGGTATTCTCTACCTCGATCGGATCAAAATGCCATTATGGGTCTATCCAATTATTTTTTCACTTCAGCCTGAAACTCCCTGAACCTATCAAAAGTTTCGCTTTTGTGGTGCATCAGGTATATATACCCTTACCCTGAGTAATCGCCAATAAAAGTGATGAAGTACTCATACCTTCCTCGTGCTCGGATGTTCATTGGTCCGCAAACATCACTATGCACAAGTTCTAGAACCCCTTCAGCCCTATTGCCCTTAGACCCGAATAGTCTTTTGATCATTTCACCCTCCAAACAAGATTTACATTGAGGTATAGATTCCACCTTTAAGTGACTTAAAGGTTCATCCCTTACTAATCTTTGAATCTTATTCAGGTTAATATGACCAAGGTGCAAATGCCAAAAATAAGTCTTATTAGAGTGAGAAGTTTTAAGTCTTTTAGAGTTATTATCATTCATCTCAACATTGAGCAATAAGTCCATCTTAAGTTTGATAAAATATAGATTATTTTGCATCTATCCAAAATAGATAAAATATTTTTTTTTACAAATCACCACTTTATTATTAAAAGAAATTAAATAGGAGTCTTTAAATAAACAAGCTACAGAAATTAAATTCCTCTTAAATTTAGGAACATAAAAACAATCTCGCAAAATTAAACTCTTATAATTATCAAAATAAAGATGGAAATCTCCCACTGCTTCCGCCAAGATCAAGGATCCATCGCCCATCCGAAGCATGAAGTCTTCATGAAGTAGACTTCTCGTTTCTTTGAACCCCTACAGAGAAACACAACCATGAGTAGTTGCACTGGAATCTATGACCCAAATGTCACTAGATTCCTCAACCAAAAAAGTTTCTAAACACAGAAGACCACACTTACCTCCTTTGGAAAGGAAGTCCTTGCAACGCTTCTTTATGTGCCTGACCTTCCCGTAGAATAAGCACTTAAGCTTCTTTGGGTTCTTCTTCTTCTTCTTCTTGCTCTTGTTGTTAGTAGAGACTTCCCATTCTTGGCCCGTTGCTTCTTTCCATTCCTAGAGTTAGGATTGAAACCAAAGCAACTGCTAAATTGGCCTTGCCACCAGTAAGAGACTCTTGATTAGCAGTTCAAAGTCCTATAATTGTTTCATAAATTATATTAAGTTCATATCCTGCCTATTGCTCAAATTAAAAGTAGCTCTAAATTAAATAAATTCCTTTAATAGAGTCTCAAAGACCATAGTCATCTGAGTTTCAACATCGATGTCGGCTCAATTGGTTTGAGCCTTAACGAGGTAACCCATGACCAACATCATGTGCTCCTTTATAGATGTCCCCGGCCTCTACTTACAGTTAAGAAGTTTCTAAAGTGCCCCTTGCTGCTTAGTTTAGACCTAGCCTCTAAACATGCCTTTTAGATTATCCAAGATCTACTTAGCAGTCTCATAATCCTCATGTTGAGCCTACAGCACATTGTTCAAGCTGGCCATAACATAGCAGCGGGCCTAATCATTTGCATCTTTCCAACTATCATATGCTTGGAATTGATCGTTGATGGAATCTCCCATAGGTTCAGGAGGACAAGGGGTTGTCAACACAAATTTTAGTTTCTCAAAGGAAAGGATGATATCTAGGTTCTGTTTTCAATCATTATAATTCTCTCTGATTAATTGGTTTTTGTCAAGTATCGAAGATAAAGCATTTTTAGACATTTTTAATCTATAATAAAGAATCATATACCAAACATAAGCAAACATATCATAATAATTTAGTAAGATAACAATTATACAAATGTGTTTATGTGTCAAAACCTTGAAAATATCATAACCTTATAACGTTAATTCTCAACTTAGAATTCAACAACCTCCTAGGGAAGTCATGCTAAATTCAATCAGGAACATGGATCCCCTCCTAATTAATATATGCCATCCAGAACCCGTATGATCCAACATATATTAATAATCATTTCTTTGGCTATTAATTCTATTAATAAAGCTCCTAGGGGAGGTTAATTATAAAATCAACATGAGTGTATAACCATCGTTTCAATATTTTATCCACAATTTATAATCACCACCCAGGGGTGTGCAACCATAAATCATGCTAAAATACCTTATCCTTTTAGAGATCCAATCTAGTACATGATAGAAATCCCTTCTTAGGGTTAGGACCACCATGTTCTTCTTATAGACCAACGATGGAGGCCTTAGGTCCTCTCTTTAGAAACCTTCTCTCACTCAATCTTTTGAAATCAAGGTTTTATTTTAAGAACATGCATAAACAATTTTAATATGAGCGGCACTCCCTATTCTATATGACATGTTATTAATATACATGGCAAATCATATTACAATATAGACAAGCAAAGCAATCAAGTAAAGCTACAAGTAAAATAATAATAAATAATTGTAATATTGTGGTTCCAACCTAGAGAATAGAAAACAAAGATTACAAGAGAATAATAGAAACATATTATCGATTCTTCATCCTTGAATCCTCAAGCTGTATCCTTCTTCATGCAATACACATCTTCAAGTCTTCAATCCCGCATAGATTGAATAGTCCATATTTTTGGTCATATACAAATTTAATGTTTCTCAGAATTGTCCCAAAAATAAAATTAAAACTGCACCGAAAACTGCACCTTTTTTGGAAAAATTTCTAGCTCCTTACCAGCAAGCCGATCACCTAGATCGGCCTACCGGTCATGATCCATCAACCTGTTGATCATCATAGATTGGCCTACCGATTCATGACAGATCGGCCTATCGAACTAGAAGTTAAGCCTGCCGATAGAGCCACTTGATTTATGCTCCGCTGACAGCCTACAGAACCTCTCGTTCAGCCTATTGGTCTGTAACCATTGGCCTGCTGAGCTAGGGTTCGGTATGCTGACCAAGTAGAAATCACCCTTTCCAGAAAAAATAATTTTTTAATGCAATTCATCAATTTTATTTTCAACAATTCAAAAACATAGAATTAGAGACTCAGAAAGTACCTAGGATCGCCATCATTTATCTTTTAGGTCTATCTTCTCTGAATGATTATTTAATTAAATTTTTTTTACAAATTTAAAATTAAATAATAATTCCTAAACGGAGATGATAGTCCGCTATCTAATTACATAAAAAACCTAGATACACATTCTAACCTCTAAGGAACCATAACCGGTATAAATTAATTAATTAATAAATAATTAAATAAAATTTAATCAACCATAATTAATTAATAAACATTTACCATATAATCCATGACAACATTAAATTATATAGAAACCTAGAGTGCCAACTCTCTATAAAATTAAATTCAGGCATAGGAGAGATAATGATCACATAATTTATACATATAACATGGTCACAAACTCGTAAATTTATAAAAAAACCATGGTTCTGATACCAATTGTTGAAAAAATAGTACGCGGCAGAATTTTAAAAATTTTTATATTAGAGTATTTTCTAAAACACAAGTTTTACATGCTATATGCATAAATTAACTAGATCTTACTAACCTTTGTGTGCCGAAAAGCTCCTATAATCAGTGAAGAGAAGTAACATTCCAGAAGGACCTCAAACAACTGGCCTTCGTTGCTATTCTTTATCCACGATTGGAGTGAGTGTGGGCTCACACATACAGCTCTTCTACTAAGTGACTCTCCTTCTAACCAATTGAGAGAATCGAAAGTTAGTGTTTGTGATTTGTGAACAAGAGCTCTTAAGGGTTCAGAATCTCACCAGCAGAGTTTCACTCTTAATCTCTCAACTGATCTAAATAATAGTGAGATTCATTCTTTTTTTATTGAGGTTGGGTCCATGAGTCAGTCCTTATCAGAGAATGCCTCAAAATTTGAGTCAAAATCAAATTTGGATGAATATTTGATAAAAGCTGTGATCTTTTTATCGCGCGATTAGCATGCCAATTTGTCTAACCAGCATGCCAAATTTGCTCTATCAGAACTTGAGGATCGACATGCCAAACTGTCGATAAAAAATCTCAACGAATTTTTTATTTTCCACCCGAGATTCTACAGGATAAAGTCTCAATTTTAATTCAAATAACCCAATAGAGAAGTTATCTAATTAAAACAACTTTATCTAGATAATCTCTAGGAAATAAATGAATTCCTAATAATTCTACAAGTTTATCTTGATTTAATTTATTCAAAAATTAAATCAACTGATAAACAGACAAGAATTATCTAATCCTAACAATTCAACAAGTTTATCTTGAATTAATTTTGTCACAAAATTAATTCAACCGATAAATAGATATGAATTATTTGATTCTTTCAAATTTCAACCAATCTAATAAATCTAACATATGTCACCAGTTATTAGAAAAAATACACCATATTATTACAGGATTTTGTGAGCTAGCAAAGGGGACCAAATAGACTTATATAGTTTAAGCTCCTGATAATTATGAAACCTAATATCCCAGACATATATTTCATAATTATCAACTCCAATGCTACTCTACTAAAAGCTTGGAGCTACACTCTCGAACTATATAGAATTACGAAACCCGTATAGCTAAGTCTCCATGACATATCATAGTGCATCGTATCCCAATAGGATTATCCATAATCGGCTTAAGGATAAGTTCTGTCTTACCTTCCTGATTATTTTTATCTTACGTTTTATTATCTCACCATCGAAAAACTTACCATTCAAAGACAGTATACCATTCGATTACACCTTTGTATCCAAATGGTTAAGCGCTCTAGTTTTCTAATTACAAGATAAAGCATATAAGAGGATATCACTACTCCTAAAGAGAAGCTATGGATTCCATATCTATGAATAACAGGTCTACGCTATCAAGTGTCATGCCTCTAACGTACCGGCATGCATAACACTATTAAAATGTAGGTGTTACCCTTTGGTACATCAAAAGACATAAGTCAAGACAACAGGCTCACTATTCACTCTAGATTAAGATACAATACAAATGGTTGTCTAAAGTGAATTGATTTACCGACACAGAATTATTAATCTAAATCAATTCACTTTATGTCTCGATCCAATACATCGTCACCTATGACAACGCGCCAATGCTTCTATTTACGAAGCCCACCTCTGATGGTCGAGACAAACTATCTCCCAATAGGGATATAGACAACATAACAATCTTTACATGAATAAAGCGACTAACTTTATTCCTCGATTGAGGATCTTATGATTTAAACTGTCACCTTAAGAATCATGTCTTCCACGTAATCTATCCATCGCATACCCAATTCTTAAAGGTTTAGACTGATAATCTCAGACTATTGTTTGTTTAACATACATTCAACAAATATGAACATAAAGAGGACAAGATTTGGTATATAAATAATAATAAATTCTTTATTAATAAAAATGTCTCAAAAAACATGTTGTATTTTTACTCCTTAGGGCATACACATCTAACATCCTACTCAAACGAAACCCAACTATTAGATAACTTTCTTATTATCGACCTACTTAATCGATAACAATTTAAACATTAAATGTTCATTCTTAATCCTTTTGTTTTGTTACAATCGGTTTATTTCTCCATTACCTAACTTGAACGTTCCTTGGTAAAATTTCTCGTCTTATTGACAATTTTATTACCAAACGTGATATAGAACATTTTCTATCTGAGAGCATTTTGCTAAATTGAAGTTCTTAGGCTCTGTCTTAATCATTATATAAAATAACGATTTTACTCTTAACGGGTTTTTCGTAAGATACGTGACTTTTCTAAACCTTTCATTTCACATTACCATCCTGAAACTTATAGGTTATGAAAAATTTCCAATAAAGGATATTTTCCTAAATTGGTCAGTACGGGGTCCATTTTACCCTTTTTCATGAAAAATAACCATTCTACGATTGATGAGTCTTAAAAAAATTTTAGAACCCGTTATAAACAAAACTTACATTTCTTTGTTACTTGTAATGTTGCCAAAATAACATCAGTTTTCTTTTTGTGAAAAATCTATTTTAGCAAATCTTTACAATTTTGATTTGTAATACAAAAATCTTGTCGATTATGCCTTTAACACGTTTTCTCAAGAAATTCTCACATTTCTTTGAGCTTTAAAACCCGTGGTTACTACCTTTCTCATTGTAGTGAAGAAAGCCAACTTTGCATAGTGAAAAATATAGTTTTACACTATTTTACAATTTTGACCAGGAATGCAAAATCTTGACATCTTTGCCTATGGGGCCAAAAACAATCGTCTTTTACCAAAATGTCTAGCTTTTTGCAAAGATAAAAACTTATAAAAGCTCCTTGGTCAAACTCAACCAATTTCAAAATATTTTTCTCATTTCAAAATTTTGTAATTAAAATCTCATAAAACTCATAATTTAAAATCAGTAAGGAATACAAACCATCCGTGATTACAAAAGTTTGAACGAGATCTACAACTTTCTCGTTTTAACTTTTCTCAAAATCATTCAACTTTTTAGAGTTTTAGAATGGGTAGAATGGAATCTAACATTTTTCAGCTTGTTTAGATTGGAATTCAAGTAGGCATGAAAGTTGTCCCTCTCAACAGTTTCAATAAATCTCATGTTTAGCTTAGATATAGATTTTTCAAAAATACTCTTAAAGCATGTTTTGCATTAAAACAATTCTTAGCTTGCTTTTCTTGAGTTTAATTTCATTTAAATCCTTCTAAGCTTATCATCTAGCTCTTGATACTCAAAATAATCATGCCATAATATTTCCTTTGCATGCCATGACTAAAATCATTTTGTCAAACACCTGAAATGCTTAAATTTGTGTTTATGACAAAGTTTATCATACTTTCTTATTTTTGCCTAAAACCTTTGTTTTTCAATCTTTTAATCTCACCATCATCAACATAACATACAAAGTAAACATGTCATAGTGTTTTTCTTATATGCCATAGTCTGTAAACAATAAATCAAACACCTTGTGTACGTAGCCAATTCAAAGTTATAGTTTAGAATTTACCTACGGATTTCAAGGGCTTTTGCTTCTCCTTATGGAGCTAGAAAACCTTCTAAAATCCTTGATAATAGATCATAACATAACCCATGAAAATCTTATTCAAAACATGAATAAAACCTCTAGTACACCATAGGGAAAGTCTAAGTTTTTTACCTTCAAAACTTGCTTAAACCTCCTTAGGATCACTTGTCCTTTCTTCCTTAATGATTTAGAGGTTTTATTCTTGAAAATATTTGGGAGAACCATGAGTAAAAGGGCCAGTTTTTATCGAGATAAATAAGCTCTTTGTGTTCTTCATGGAGGTAAATAATAATTCTTGTGACACTAAAATTGCTTCTTAAATTTTTTAACAAAATTTTGAGCATAAAATTCAGCTCATAAAATTTATACATTAATTACTCAACATAATCCTTAATTATTGCATATATAATGTGTTAGAAATTCTCAGGTGTCACATTAATATTACTATGAAATCTAATAATTTGTACCT
This sequence comes from Artocarpus hirsutus, assembly GCA_946598075.1. Classification (NCBI taxonomy): domain Eukaryota; kingdom Viridiplantae; phylum Streptophyta; class Magnoliopsida; order Rosales; family Moraceae; genus Artocarpus; species Artocarpus hirsutus. The sequence goes on from CAMOHE010051191.1 coordinate 25,619, forward strand.
CTTAAAGAATGGATGTGCACTTTTGACATGACTTTCTTTTAGAAAAACATCTTCTAATTAGTCTTTTATGCTATTCTCGTTCCCACATATCATTGTATGTGTAGGCACAACTCAACAATTCTTTAATACTGATAATTCTCCTTTTAATTACACAAGTGTTGTAGACAATTTAATTATTAAAGTAAGATAATGAATTATTCTCTTTTTTCTCTCCAATTGTTTGCACTTATTTATTCTAAGAATAAATGAGGACCCAAAGCCCCTATTTATAAAAATGTTTGGAGGAGTTTGAGTCTAAGTAAATTCTTGGAGATCATTTCTCTCAATTTAGATCTATGAAATTTGGCCATATCTATTTGATTGTTTGATTCTTCTTCTTCTGAATTATTTTAAATGAAACTCAAATCTAATTTTAAATAATATTATTTCAGTAGTTATTGAATCAAAATATTTTTATTTAATTAAATCAATCTCATTAAGATTCCAATGAATCACTTAATTCTAAATCCTAGTTTAAATTGGTTTCCTAATTTTCCACAATAGGATAATTGTCACAATCCATATTTGATTTATTATTTTTCACAATTAATAATTTTATTGATTCTCCCTAAAATTCCAAGCAGTTGGCCCTCAACTCCTAATGGGACTAGTTAGCATCTAGTCCCTCAAGACTATGACTGCAGGCCCTATTCATCTCAATGGCTCAACTAGCATCCTATTTTACCATATCAATTATATTAGAATTAAACTCGATTCTAGGGATGTTATGAGCTAGCATAGGGACCCAATGAATATATAAATGAAGCTACAATATTAAATGATAAGTTAATCAACTATCAGTTATTTAATTATTAACTTCGAAGCTATTCCACTAAAAGCCCAAAGCTGATCTTTTGATTGTATGCACTCTTAACAAAATCTAAGTAGTTTGTCCATGATCTCTCATTGCATGTAATATCTTATAGATTTTTTCATAATCGACTTAAGAACAAGTTTTGTTTTGCCTTCTCAATTATTTCATCTCAAAGTTCTGGTAATTTACTTTTGGGAAAACCTTATTCATAACTCTGTATAAATAGAATATCATTTGGTTATCAATTTAATCAAAAGATTTAGGCTGCTTATTCTTTTCCAAATCTCGAATGATGCCTTTGTAAGGATAATATTATTTCTCCTTAAAGGACTTATAGATTCCATACATGTAAATCATGGTCATAACCATTATAAGTTATGCCTCCAGCATACTGATGTAAAAACTTTTAATCATTAGAATTTTTACTTTTGATATATAAAAAAATACAAGGAATAAACATGGACTCATGAAGCTACTTCAAGATTAAAATTATCACAAATGATTATGAATAGATTTAATTATGTCAAAATATCAATAAAACCAATTACACTTTGGATACAATTCAATAAATGTACACCAGTTGATATATACCAATACTTCTACCCTAGAATCTCCCTCCAGTAGCCAAGATAAGCCATCTACCTCATTATAAGTAGACACTCATTATAATCTTATTGAAAACAAAGTGCTTGTCCTTTTTCCATAAATTGCTAACTTCATATTTAGACTATTATCCTACAATCATATATGTCCACATATAAACCCACATATGCACGCGTAAAACGCATGAAAATTTTGATACACTAACCCTTTTACTATAAATTGGAATTAAAATTTAAAATTTTCTTACGTGGCTTATATTTTGAAATGACTAGGTGTATTACCTTGTTATGTTTTAATCTTGATTTTTGAGATGTTATTATCATGATTTTATAACTGCATAATGCTATGATTCAATGTTTAATACATAATCATAAATTATCTGAGAGAAAGAATTCTTTGATTAAAAGTTAATAGCTCTCTACGAATCTAGATTAAAGGTAAAATACAGTGAGAATTTCCAAGTCATTTAGACCATGGAAATCTCAAAAATGTTAAATGCTACATGTCATATAAAATTACTAGGAAAGTAGCGAGAAAAGATACTTCAAAATAATATTCAATAATTCCAAGCAAATATTAGATTCCAATTCACGTCAATTTAGTGGACTTAGAGTTGTGGGAAATATAATAAGATTTCTATGATTTTGATCAATAGTATATGATAGAAATAAGTTGGATTAATGGTGGAAAATAATTAGGGAAGAAAAGAAACAACAAAAGGGGGCGAAGTGTTTTGCGAAGGAATGGAGGGAAAAGTGTGGTCTAATTTAAAAGATTAAGGCAAATAAAGAAAGCATGGCATGCATGCAAGGTTTTGGCAAGAATTTGTGTGGACTACTTTCCCACATGAATGAGTCGTTGCAAGTAACAAAAGGTACAAGCAAGAGTGTTGATCCCACAAGATTGTTAACTCTAAAATTATTTGAATGACCGATTAAAATAGGAAAATAACAAACCAAATATCTCTGAGAATAAAAATGTAAAAATCTAGAGGTTCAAATTCATTTCAATTAATCCTACATGGATTTCCTAATTAGACTCGTTGTGTCTAATCTCTATTATTGATAGTGGAGTTTTTCTAATGTAATCATCAATATGTAATGACCCAATTTATGTGGTCACTACTTAACTACATAATCGTGAATTTAAACATACTTTAACATAAAGTAATTAAATTGTGATGAAATAATAATACTAATAATAATTTCTCAAGACTTAATTCTTTAAATATAATATAATATAATAATAAATTCTTTAACATAATAATAATTTTATAAATCTTTTCTTTTAAATGTAAAGACAATTATTTAAAACTATATCTTTTTTAAACATTACTTAATTTAAATTAAAACATTTGAAAACATTTATAAAATTAATTATCGTAATAATAATTTCTTAAAACCTATTATTTAGAAAGCGACATGATAAGAATTTCACAAAATATATTCTTTAAAATCATTTCTTAATTTAACTTGAAAATCTACGTATATTTGTTGCACACTTATAATTTTCTAGACTAAGGTTATACAATCACAACCTCGGTTTTGAAGACATAGTTACATAATTTCATTTACTTATTTTTACATACACAATTTTATAAAATAAAAATGTAGAAATATTAAATTTGCGTAAGTGGTATCCATTCCTATCTTCACCATTCGTTTGCTACTCGCTGCAGTCCATCAAGTGTTGCTGAGTGGTTCTACACCTACAACATTAACATACTGAAATGAGCTTTTACTCTGCAAGTAGGAAGTTAGGCTTGCAAAACATAATTGAAAAACATTTCATAAAACATGCATGAATATTTTATGTTTTCTTATCGACTTGTTTTATGCTTAATTAATTAAGCTGTAACTTATCTTATTGATTGGACCCCACTGATCATACCAGCTACGTGTGATCCTTATGAGGTCCTCAATGACACCAAGATCATAAATTGCACTAAATTGAGTCTAAGACTCTAGTAAGTCAAAAAGTTGGTACGACACTCTTAACTTACTTTATTTGTTTCACTTATCTTATTATGTATATGTAGTATGATATGTTACAATATAGTATCACGAATCTTAAATCATAAATTATGAATCATAAATCGTAAACATGCTTAACTTGAAAGTTTCTAAGCAATGTAATTTATTACTGTATATATCACATATTGATCATGGCATAATCACAACGTAACATGACTAGCATAGCATAAACATAATAAATCGTAATCATATCATAGCTCAACATGACATATCAAATTGTGACACAGTATGACTTAGCATAACATAGTATGTTGTGTCATAACATAACATAATAATCCATCATGGCATAACATAGCATGACAAATCATTGATCATGCATTTTATAATTTTTACAAAAATATGTTAAATAATTTATTTAATAACTGTTCATACTATAGGCAAGATTCTTGCTTACCTGGATTCCTAGCTAAGTGGTTCCAGTTATATCTCATCAATGTTATAGTCTAGGAAGCATCCTTAATAGTGGTCCTAAAGTGACCATGAATGGCTTGGAATGCTTCTTGAAGATTGACCATTGCTAGAAATGTCATTCTGGACTCTGTTACTTTGATCTACATAGCCTCGATCCGTGTATATTCGATACCAAACCATTTCTAATGGAATAGAATTAGCTCAAACAAAAGGCACCATCACGCTTGGAATGTCAAAATAAGTTAGGAAATGGTCTCGGATTGTTGATCGAAGGTCGATATCAAAAAACCTGAGGTTGCCAAAAGCCAACCATATGTGGCAGCATGTGTGGTTGTTTCGCTCGTCGGCTAGAGCTAAAAGTTTGTCAACTGTTGGCTTTGATTTCACTCAGATTAGTCTCTAAATACATGAATCAAAGATCCATCAATGGCAATAAAATAGAAGCTTCGATCTCGACTTTTAGGCGAAGATTCCACAAAATTGATTTAGGTATTTCACTTGAGGGGTTCCTCTAATTGTTTTCCCCTTAGTTGTGCTCCTTAATATTGCATCAATCGACAGAACTAATGTGGCAAAGAATAATCGATGATGACAGTTTGGGTCTCCTTCAACCGACAAAGCGTCTATGAAATTAGAATAGAGAAAACATTTCCTGTACATTTCTAAGCATAAAGGTAGGGTCAATTAACCTCAACATGGTTGGCAACATCAAGAACGACATCTCTCCTAATGCTCAATGATGGCTCTCCCCATTCTCTGGTAATCTATGATTGAGTTATGCAATCAAGTAGTGGATTTTGATCCCTATCTTTGTCTGAATTTAATGGTACCAACGGTGTACCTCAACGCCATCTAAATCAATGGGGTCGATGGCAAGCCAACGACTAAAAATGAGAAACTTCAACAAGATTTTTTGGCAGTTGTTGAGGTGAAACAATGGGTGAAACTTGTTCCTCTCTTCAAGACAAGTCTATAGGAATTGAAATCATATGGATCTAAGATCGGACGGTGAAGAAATTTCATAGGAAAGCTAGTGGGTTTTTAAAGTTTTGACCGACAAATGTAGGTTGCTCCGATGGAGTTGATACCAGCACAACATGTCGTTGGACTCAATTCTCTACTATCTATCTATTGGTATAGGAGGTGTCGAAAACCAATACCGGAATCTTGACCGAAGTTAAAGGAGAGGAAGAGGGTAGAGAGAGAAAATGGCTGATTTTCATTGGCTGAGTTCTTTTTATGTCCATATAATCGTGGGTCCACAAATTCCATTCCACGTCAAGGTCGTGTTGATAAATTGTTTGATCTGTAAACTTTTAAATTTTTGTAAACATAGTTGTACTTTTTTAAACTAACATCTTTGGTCTTTCTAAAATAATTAAATAAGTTTTAATTTTCTTACTATATTATTGTCTTATTAAAATATCCATACTATCATAAAGTCATTTTAATGGTTCTAAACATATTTTCTGAATCTCATAATTTAAATTAAAAATGTAAAACCTTGACCTTTTTCTTCAAAATCGATGATCAATGAATTTTCACCATTTTTTAAATAATTTTCTATACTCAAGAGCTTTAATCAAATCTTAAAATTTGATTTCTTGATCAAAATAATATTTTGTAAATTTTAAAACTTTAAAATGCTAACTAATAAATAAAACATATATTTTTCATTATAATTTTTCTTCTTTTATTAGCTATATTTTCATATTTAATATGAAAATATATTATAAATTTTTAATTTTACTATAAAAATAATAGTCATAAATTATAAAAATTTTCAAAAATTAAGTTGACTACCTAAGTCAATTAAATTCATAAACTTTGCATAATTTCATGCTTTATAGTAAAATAGGGACTACTATAATTAAAGTCGTTCATGGGTCCGTTCCAATCTATGGATACTTTTTAAACTTTTCTTAATCACAATATGGAGTTAAAAGTAATTCCGTTTGTGATATTGCATTGCCTTAAAGGTTCGTGAAATGCTTGTGGACTCCATTAACTTTATTATTATTATTATTATTATTATTATTATTATTATTATTTACACTTACAAATAACTAATTATGCACATATAGGATATTGTAAATTCTCGAAGTTTCAATAGTCCTTATGATTTAGAAAATTTTTATTATGCTCTATGATCTGATTAAAATCGAGATTGATCATATGTTCATAAAGTTTGTGCTCACCATTTTTGGATTATGGTGTTGAGCTGTTGATCACTACGATCTAAATTTCTCTTGCTAAAACTGAGATCGTGCAAGAATTCCATATAATTATAATGAGTCAAAACTTCCCTTTTATCAATTCATCTTAATTTAGATATTCTAATTGAGATTCTTATAAAAACCGCTACTTTGACCTGTACATGAAATTATTGAATCATAAAAGCTTAACTTAGTACACTAAATAATTTTCTTTAACTATGCAACTGTACTACTTGGCCATATGTTTCATAAATAAAGCACATAAAATGTGCATTTATGACATTATTTATTACTAAGGTCTTTTGTTACTAAGACTTTCTATGCGTTGATTAAGAAACTTCATAATTATAAATTGTGGTTAAATCGCAATTAGACTTCTCAATTTCTCAAGTATTAATGAGGATTTCTCAGCTTAAACTGAATTCTTACAGTTTCTCTTAGCACTTGATGGCACTTTATGCTATCGAATTTAATCTAATTATAGGATCATGAAATTTAAACTGTAAATCCATGGATCTTAAATAATTGTTTGTTATTTGTAAGTAAACCTTGATTTAACTAGGTGAATTATCTGTGGTGTAACCAATCAAGTGATTGATCTATTGAACCAAAATTTTGCTCACACCTTTAAGGATACATTGACTTATCTAAAGTTAACCATTTTCGAAAATCTTCATGCTCTATCATAAACGTTTCTTGTATTCTATATCGCAACTTAAACTTATAAGTTTTATACTTATATTTTCTTATGGACTTAACGACATAGTTATAAAAACAATCCTTAATTAATTTTAGTTATTAATTACTGGATTTTTTTTCTGCCATTACATAATCTCTGTCGAGCACTAACAAATTATCCTAATAAGCTATTCCCTAATCATGTGATGAATGGTGGCCAAGCATTCACAAAATGAAATACTCAATAACATGGGAATAGAACAAAAATAAATCAAAATAAAAAATATTTATATATTTATAGCCAGGCCAACTCATAGCCCTAGAGCAAGCAAAATTAATTCATAAATAAAAATAAAAATATACAAAATTAACATTTAAGCCTTCTCAAAACACAAAGATGAAGGGATAGGAAAAATTCATTGAAGGTGCAACAAGTCTCCAAAGAGTCTTTTTCAAGCTCTCTTTTTGTTTCCTTAAAATGCCTTATCTTTTGTGATTTTGTAGGGAAATAAAAATCTAAACTAAATTTAAAAACAAAAATTCTAAATGAAAATCCTAATCTAAAATTTTATTTCTATTTTTTTCTTTTTTCTTTTCTTTATTTTCTAGTTTGCTCGACCGTTAAAGGTTGTTTTCTCTATCTCTTCTCCTCACCAACCAAGAGAACTATAGGCAATTAGGACATTTATACCTTAGATGTTTGTTGGCATGGATTGGTGGTAGGATGAGTGTCTACGATGTGGTCATGAAGAAAGGCCACAATGCAAGGATTCTTGATGGGAGAATGGGTTGTCTCGCATCAAATCAAGCGCTAGGTTACTGCATAACAAGTCTCCATGTAGCATGCTGCAACTCGTTGACAGCCTTCCAAGGGAGCTTGTGATGCGTTGGATGTCAGATGTGAAGTGCACATGTACATGAGACGGCTTTAAAGGTGGATTGAATGGTTGTAAACATGGGTGGCATATATCTCCTTCGCTACATGTAGTGGGGTCTAAATTCTGCTTTTGAATTTTGAATTTTTTAACTTTATAATCCCATTTGGGCACCAAATTACCAAATTTGTCAGTTTACCAAATTGACCTACATAAATGAGCAAAATATAATAAATTTAGGGGAAAACAAAATAAAAATAAAATAAAAAAGGTTAAAATATAAAAATTTAAAATTAAAATGTCAAGAACATAGCAAAACTAATATAATTAAGTATAATAATAACTTTATTTTTTTAGAATTATTTGCATGGCCCAAACAAGGAAAGATGAAGCAAGTAGTTATACACAATGCAAAGAACCAATAAAAAAGCACCCCTCTTTTTCTTTTCTCTCACCTCTCTCAACATTTTCCCTCTCCTATTTTCTCTATAAGGTTGGTTTTACCAAGGATATTTGATGAGCAAATTTTTATTTCAAAATTACCAGTGAACCACACTTTATGTAAATAGAACAAACCCTAATTTCCTCACCCATTTACACTCACCTTCAAGTCAATTGGTACCAACATTTGACTTAAGAATATTATAAGTAAAGAGGCCTTGGATTCAAGTATTGGTGGATGTGAAGAAATTCCTGAGGGATACTAGGTGCTTGTAGGAGATAATACATATGAGTAACAAGTAAAAGACCAACTCAATTGACACAACACTTGACTTAAAAAACCTTATAAGTAGGGACGTCTTGGATTCAAGTATTAGGAGACACAAACAAATCCTTGAGGGCCACTAGGGGCCTATAGGGGACAATAAATATGATTAATAAGTACAAGATCTTACTATACTAGGGGTCCTATAAAGTGGGCCCCATGGGAGGTTGGGGCATTACATAAGGTAAATCCTATTGGAAAAATAGTACACAGCGAAAGTTTAAAATTTTTTATATCAGAGTATTTTCCAAAACACAAGTTTGACACACTATATGTATAAATTAACCAAATCTTGCTAACCTTTGAATGCCAAAGAACTCCCGTAATCTGTGAATAGAAGTAACATTCGAGAAGTGTCTCAACCACTGGACTTCTTTGCTATTCTCTATCCATGATTGGAGTGAGTATGGGCTCACACGTACAGCTCTTCCACCTGGTGACTCTCCTTCCAACCAATTGAGAGAATCCAAAGCTAGTGTTCATGATTTGTGAACAAGAGCTCTCAAGGAGTTTTAGAATCTCACTAGCAAAGTATCACTCTTAATCTATCAATTGATCTTAATAATAATGAGACTCACTCCCTTTTTATAGAGGTTGGGTTCAAGAGTCAGTCCTTATCAGATAATGCCTCAAAATTTGAATCAGAATAAAATTTGGATCAATATCTGATAAAATCCATGCGAAAATATGTGATCTTTTTATTGCGCAATCGGCATGCCAGTCTGTCTAACCGGCATGCCAAACTTACCCCATTGGTAGACCAAACTTGAGAATCAACATGGCGAACTATCGATAAAAATCTCGACGAATCTTTTATTTTTCACTCGAGATTCTATAGGATAAAGTCTTAGTTTTAATTCAAATAACCCAATAGAGAAGTTATCTAATTAAAACAACTTTATCTAGATAATCTCTAGGAAAATAAATGAATTCCTAATGATTCAATAAGTTTATCTTGAATTAATTCAAAATAATCCAACCGATAAACAAAAATGAATTATATGATCTCGATAATTTAAAAAGTTTATCATGAATTAATTTTGTCACAAAATTAATTCAACCAATAAACAGACATGAATTATTTGATTCTTCTGAATTTCAACCAATCTAATAAATCTGACATAAGTCACTAATTATTGGAAAAGCACAACGTATCGTTACAGGATTTTGTGAGCTAGCAAAGGGGATTTGATGGACCTATATAGTTTAAGCTCCTGATAATTATGAAACCCAGTATCTCAGATATACATTTCATAATTATCAACTCTAACGCTGCTCCACTAAAAGCTTAGAGCTGCACTCTCGAACTATATAGAATTGTGAAGCCTGTGTAACTAAGTCTTCACGACATATTATAGTGTATTGTATCCCCATAGGATTATCTATAATCAGCTTAAGGACAAGTTCTGTCTTACCTTCCTGATTATTTTTATCTTACATTCCATTATCTCACCATTGGAAAACTTACCATTGAAAGACAGTATGCCAATCAGTTAGACCTATATATCCAAACGGTTGAGCGCTCTAGTTTTCCAATTATAGGATAACACATATAAGAAGATATCACTACTCCTAAAGAAGAGCTATGGATTCTATATCTATGAATAACATGTCTACGCTATCAAGTGTCATGCCTCCAACGTACCGGCATGCATACCACTATTAAAATGTGGGTGTCACCCTTTGGTACATTAAAAGACACAAGTCAAGACAATGGGCCCACTATTCATCTTAAGATTAAGATGCAGTACAAATGATTGTCTAAAGTGAATCGATTTGCCGAGACAGAATTATTAATCCAAATCAATTCACTTTGTGTCCCAATCCAACACATTGTCACCTTGACAATGTGCCAATGTTTATATTCACAAAGTTCACCTCCAATAGTCAAGACAAACCGTCTCCTAATAAAGATATAGACAACATAATAATCACTATAGGAACAAAGTGTCCAACTTTATTTTCTTGATTGTGGATCTTATGATTTAGACCGTCACCTTGAAAATCGTGTCTTTCACATAATATGTCCATCATAAGCCCAATTCTTAAAGGTTTAGACCAACGGTCTTAGACTATTGTTTGTTTAACATACATTTAATAAATATGAACGTAAAAAGGACAAGATTTGGTATATATAAATAATAAATGAATTCTTCATTGATAAAAATGTCTCCAAAAACATATTACTTTTTTACTCCTTGGGGCATACACGTCTAACAATCTCCCACTTACACTAAGTGAGTAAATATGACAAATCTTGCATCCCCATAGCTTCCACATGCCTCTCGAAGACTCTTCTTGTGAAATCTTGGTTCCTTAGCATTAGCTATTCCGCACTGTTATCACAATACAGTGATACCACCTTATTCATACCAGGAACTACCTGAAGATCCCTAAAGAATTTGCGAAGCCACACTACTTCTTTTGAAGCATCACAAGCTACCATATACTCGGCCTCCATCATTGAATCTGAAGTGCAATCTTGCTTCACACTTCTCAAACTGATGGCACCGTCACCCAGAGTAAACACAAACCCCGAAGTCGATCTCCTTGAATCCAGACAAAATTGAAAATTCAAGTCAGTATATCCTAGAGGAGTTAAGTCCTCACCCGAATAAACAAACATATACCCTTGAGTCCTTCTCAGGTACTTGAAAATATGCTTTACCACAACCCAGTGGTTTAGCCCTAGATCTGCTTGAAATCGACTTACAATCCCGACCGCATAACAAATATCTAGTCATGTGCAAAGCATGGCATACATGAGTATACCCATTACCAAAGCATAAGGCACCTTTTTCATGTATTCTCTTTCTTCATTAGACTTTGGAGAGTCTTTCTTCAAAAAAGTAATTCCATACCTAGATGGTTGCCTACCTTTCTTGGAATCCTACATTACAAACCTCCTGAGAATCTTATCTATGCAGCCAGCCTAGGACAAAGCTATCATTTTGTTCTTTCTATCCCGAAAGATCTTGATACTGAGAACAAAATTAGCCTCACCCAAGTCCTTCATGTCAAACTACTTGGTCAACCATAATTTGACCGATGACAATGCCCTTACGTCATTGCCAATTAGTAGAATGTCATCTACATAGAGCAGTAGAAAAACCACATTTCCATCCTTAATGTGTTTGTAAATACATGGCTCATCCACATTTTGTGAGAACCCATAAGTCTTGATCACTTGATCAAATCTGATGTTCCAAGAACGGGAAGCTTGCTTAAGTCCATAAATTGACTTTAGCAACTTACAAACCTTACCCTTTTGACCCTTGACCTTGAACCCGTTTGGTTGTTCCATATAAATGGACTCATCAATATAGCCATTTAGAAAAGCCATCTTGACATCCATTTGAAAAATCTCGTAGTCAAGAGTGGTAGCTATGGACAAGAGAATCCGGATAGACTTAAGCATGGCCACAGGCGAAAAGGTCTCCTCGTAATCGATTCCTTCCTTTTGCATGTAACCCTTAGCTACCACTCTAGCCTTAAAGGTTTCAATGTTTCCATCCACTCCTCTTTCTCTCTTATAGATCCACTTACACCCTATGGGTTTTACCCCTTCGAGAAGATCCACAGGGTCCCAGACCCGATTAGTCTCCATAGACTTCACCTCTATGTTCATGGCCTCTATCTAAAGTTTTGAATCAACATCCTCCATTTCCTCTACATAGTATAAGGATCCCTATCATGTTCATCTGGTTCAGCCAAGAAGGCCTCCCAATTGAACATATACCTTTCAAGTTGACATCCGATCCTCTCACTACTCCAAAGCCCCTTAGGTTGTTGTTCAGGTTCCTTTAGCTTTTCTACACTGATCGAAACAGTTTCATTTAGAACCTCCAGAGTGATTGATCACTCCTTAACTCCTCAAGCACCACTTCGCTTTGAGGATTAAAGTCATCCATGTAACTTTCCTCAAGGAAAGTTGCATTAGTTGAAACCATGGCTTTATTTTCCTTTAGGTTATAGAAATAACCCCCTTTAGTCCTTTTTGGATATCTTACAAACACACATTCTTAAACAGTCCCTTTTGCATTAGTCGAACATGCTTCCAACTTATTCGCATCCTTAAACAGGATATGAGCTGGACATTCCTATATGCAAATATGGTTTAAGGATGTCTTCTTGCCTGTCCACAACTAGTGAGGAGTTTTAGGGACCAACTTTGAAGGCACATTATTCAAAAGATAACATGTGGTTTGTAGTGTATATCCCCAAAAGGATAAAGACAATGATGAATAACTCTTTATGGACCTTACCATGTCTAATAAAGTCCAATTCCTTCTCTCGGCTACGTCATTTTGCTACGGAGTGCCCAGCTTAGTCAAATGGGATAAAATCCCATACTCTACTAAGTGTCCTAAGAACTTTTGATGAAAGGTACTCACCACCTTGATCGGATCAAAGTGCCTTTATTGGTCTACCCAATTGCTTTTCCACTTTGGCCCGAAACTCCCTAAACTTGCCAAAAGTTTCACTTTTGTGGTGCATCAGGTACACATACCCATACCTTGAGTAATCATCAATAAAAGTGACAAAGTACTCAAACGATCCTTGTGCCTGGATGTTCATCGGTCCGCAAACATCACTATGCAGAAGTTTTAGAACCCCTTCGACCTTATTGCCCTTAGACCCGAATGATCTTTTGGCCATTTTACCCTTTAAACAAGATTCTCATAGAGGTATAGATTCCACCTTTAAGTGACTTAAAGGTCCATCCTTTACTAACCTTTGAATCCTATTTAGGTTAATATGACTAAGGCGCAAATGCCAAAAATAAGTCTTATTTGAGTAAAAAGTTTTAAGTCTTTTAGAGTTATTATCATTCATCTTAGCATTAAGCAGTAAGTCCATTTTATGTTTGATAAAATATAGATTATTTTGCATCCATCTAGAACAAATAAAAGATTTGTTTTTACAAATCACCACTTTATTATTGAAAGAAACTAAATAGGAGTCTTTAAATAAACAAGCCACAAAAATTAAATTCCTTTTAAATTTAGGAACATAAAAACAATCTCGCAAAAATAAATTTCAATAATTATCAAAATAAAGATGGACGTCTCCCACTACTTTTGCTAAGATCAATGATCCATCGCCCACGTCAAGCATGAAGTCTTCATGAAGCAGACTTCTCGTTTCTTTAAACCACTACCGAGAAACAATTAGTTCAACCAGAATATATGACCCAAATGTCACTGGATTCTTCAACTAAACAAGTTTCTAAATACAAAAGATCACACCTACCTCCTTTAGTGAGGAAGTCCCTGCAACGCTTCTTTATGTGCTTGACCTTCCCGCAAAAAAAAAACACTTAAGCTTCTTTGGGTTCTTCTTCTTCTTCTTCTTGCTTTTGTTGTTAGCAAGGACAGAAGACTTCCCATTTTTGGCCCGTTGTTTCTTTCCATTCCTAGAGTTAGGATTGGAACCAGAACCAGCTGCCAAATTGGCCTTACCACCAGCAGGAGACTCCCTAATCAGCAGTTTGAACTCCTGTAACTGTTTCATCAATTCTGTTAAGGTCATATCCCGCCTATTGCTCAAATTAAATGTAGCTCTAAACGGAATAAATTCCATAGTCAGAGTCTCAAAGACCATAGTCATTTGAGTTTCAACATCGATATTGGCTCCATTGGTTTGAGTCTTAGCGAAGTAACCCATGACCAACATCATGTGCTCCTTCATAGGTGTCCCAGGCCTTTGCTTACAATTTAAGAGTTTCTAAAGAGTCCCTTGCCACTTTGTTAAGGCCTGGCCTCTAAACATGTCTTCAAGATTATTCAAGATCTACTTTGTAGTCTCATAATCTTCATGTTGAGCCTACAGCACATTATTCATGCTAAACATAACATAGTAGCGGGCCTGATCGTTTGCATCTTTCTAGCAATCGTACGCTTGGAATTGCTCATTAGTAGAGTCTCCCGTAGGCTCAAGAGGACAAGGGGTTGTCAGCACAAATTTTAGTTTCTCAAAGGAGAGGACGATATCTAGGTTCCATTTCCAATCATTATAATTCTCTTCGGTTAATTGGTTTTTGTCAAGTATCGAAAATAAAGAGTTTTTAGACATTTTTGATCTGCAATAAAGAATCATATACCAAACATAAACAAACATATCATAATAATTTAGTAAGATAACACAATCATGTAAAAGCATACAAATGTGTTTATGTGTCAAAACCTTGAAAATATCACAACCTTACAACGGTAAATCCCAACTCTGAATTCAACAAGCTCCTAGGGAGTCATGCCAAATTCAACAGAAACATAGATCCCTTCTTAATTAATATATGCCATCCAAGACCCGTATGATCCAGCATTTATTAATAATCGTTTCTTTGGCAATTAATTCTACTAACAGAGCTCAAAGGGGAGGTTAATAATAAAACTAACATAAGTGTATAACCATCGTTTCAATATTTTATCCATGATTTATAATCACCACCTAGGGGTGTACAACCATAAATCATGCTAAAATACCTTATCCTCTATAATGCCCTCCTTTTATGGACGTCACAGATGTCGTTACATTCATTTCGTAATACTTTTATTTATAAGATAAACTATTTAATTAAAAGGTAATTTGAAAATATAACCCAGGATCCATGCATTTTATATATATATATACATATAAATATACATCAATACATTACTCATTTATAAACATTCTTTAAATAGTTTATCAAATACCAAATCAAACTAAATAAACTTTTTTTTTTAAAACATCTTTAAAATCTACATACACAGTTCGCTAGGCCAAACTTAAGACTTTGACAGGCCGCCCGAGGCTCTACAAAACGAGGTTTTAAAATCAACAGGATCGACAGTCCAATAAAATCTTTGGCAGTCCAACCAGTAATGGTCGGCAGGCCGAACTATAAAAAAAAATTTGTTTAAAAAATAGTCTTGTTGTTTGAAAGGCAGAAGGTAAATGATAAATTTATAAAGTTAAAATGTCATAGTTTAAATCTTAAAAGTCCAAATAAACATGCTCTAAAAAAATTATAAAACATAGTTCAAAAATTTTAAAAAAGGGAACTTCTTCCTTGGTGTTTTTCTATTTGCAATCATCGTCCTTAGCTCACACGCCCATCAGTGTCCTCCACCTATTCCATAACTCTTTTACCTTTATCTACAACATGATGTAAAACTTGAATAAGCTAATGCTTAGTAAGTACATTTGTAAATCTCACAACTTAAAACATTTTATGAACATCATCATCATCATAGTGCACTAGGCACATTTTCATAAGGAACATATCTTTCTTTACATTGTCCATATTAAAACTTTATTCATTTTATCTTAAGGGCCCAAGTGTTGCACCATAACATCATCATCGTAGGCGCGCCGTCATGAGAGGAGAGGGGTAGCTAATCCTAAACCAAACATGACATCATATCATATCATATCATATTTTACTTTCATGCTTTGAAAATCATTATCATCAAAACATGCATAAACTTTTATACATTAAAAACTAATACGAACCATGCCAAGAACTGACGCGACCCTAACCAGAATTGGCCTCCAAGATCGAAACGCCTAATCAGATTTGAAATGGAACAACGACCCGATGCCTAACAAGAAGCACGAACCTTGGTATGTGAGGATACCACAATCAGTTATGGATGGACTGATTGATAAGTCTTTGAATGCCACGGAATCTTCTGATAAGTTTGAATAGTTTGTTTAGGAACCGAAGAGAATTAATCCTCAAATTGTGTGTAAAAACTTATTACCATTGAATGAAATTTGTTACAATATATAGTGGTTCCCCTTTGCGAATTTTGAGCTCCTAATTGCTTATGGAATTTCGGACAAATCAATTACTAGCCAAAAAAGATGCTCAATCTAAAGCAGATAAAGTAAGTTTCCTAAATGGCTTAAAAGCCTTACAATAATATAAAAGTAAATGCATGTTTTGTAAAAGAAAAGGAAACTAGACAATAATTAGGCAATTAACTGATTCTTCTCGCCACTTGTCGCCTCAAATTGGGCAAGTAACTGAAATGGAAAGTAGCAAGATTATTTGCAGCCATAGGATTATTCGGTCCCTTCTAGAACTTGAATCACGCGTTTTTTGGTTTGGTTGTCACATGCAATTCCCTCAATAGGCCTCCATGCGATAGCTTGAGCCTAAGATGCTTGAATCAGCCCAATAAGCATTTCTTTGAACTTCTTCGCATGAGCTCTCGTAACTAGACCAATGGGAACTTGAATTGGATCTAAATATGTCTCATCCCTTGTGCTCTTGCTTGTGCTACTGATGCCCTCATTATTCCCCTTCTCTTGAGAGGGATTTGCCCTCAAATCGTCACCTGCATCAAAAGGACTTAGATCAGAAACGTTAAAGGTGGCGCTTACACCATACTCACTTGGCAAGTCTAGCTTGTATGCATTATCATTGATCCTTTCAAGAATTTGAAAAGGACCGTCCCCTCTAGGCAACAACTTGGACTTCCTTTGTTTTGGAAATCGTTCCTTGTGTAAGTGCAACCATACCCAATCGTCGGGCTCGAAGACGAGCTTGTGATGCCTTTTGTTGGCTTGTCGAGCATATTGCTTAGTCCTTCGCTCGATGTTGAGTCTTGCCTTCTCGTGTATCTGCTTAACAAGGTCAGCTTTTCTTTTTCCATCTAAATTCACACGCTCAGACAAAGGTAATGGCATTAAATCCAAAGGAGTTAAAGGATTAAAACTATAAACAATTTCAAACGGTGAAAATTGAGTAGCAGAATGAACAGATCGATTATAAGCAAACTCAACATGTGGTAAACACTCCTCCCAAGTTTTGATGTTCTTTTTAATGACAGCCCGCAACAAAGTTGACAAGGTTCTATTCACAACTTCTGTTTGACCAT
>CAMOHE010051193.1:0-18059 GCA_946598075.1 Artocarpus hirsutus
AGAATTATTGGGAATCTATTTATTATCCTAGAGATTATCTAGATAAAGTTGTTTTAATTAGATAACTTTTCTATTGGGTTATTTGAATTAAAACTGAGGCTTTATCCTATAGAATCTCGGGTGAAAAATAAAGATTTGCGTAATTTTTATTTCGGTAGTTTGGCATGCTGATCTTAAAGTTCGGCCTGCCTATGAAAAAGTTCGGCCTGCTTATGTGCAAATTAAAAATCACGTGTTTTTACGCGTATCTTATCCGATATTGACCCGAATTTGGTTCTGTTTCGAATTTTTGAGACCTTATTTGATAAGGAATGACCCTAGACCCAACCTCTATAAATAGGGAGTGAGTCTAATGAGTTATTTAGATCAATAGAGAGATTAAGAGTGATACTCTACTGGTGAGAATCTGAAACTCCCTGAGAGCGCTTGTTTACAAATCACGAACACTAGCTTTGGGTCCTCTCAATTGGTTGGAAGGAGAATCACCTTGAGGAAGAGCTGTACGTGTGAGCCCACACTCACTCCGATCGTGGATAGAGAATAGCAAAGAAGACCAATTGGTTGAGGCTCTTCTGGAACGTTAATTCTCTTCACAGATTTCGGGAGCTTTTCGACGAATACAAGGTCAGTAAGATCAGGTTAATTTATACATATAGCATGTCAAACTTGTGTTTTAAAAAATACTTTGATTTAAAATTCCGCTGCGTATTATTTTGCCAACATAATTTATTCCATAGAAATATATTAATTTTGATTTGTTATTATCTTTTCTATTTTAAAATTATGTTCATTATAATTGAGTGACAGCGGTTATAATTTTCATAATTAGTGCACCAAATCATTAGTGAAAGATGATTATTTTGCTAGTCTTTATAGGAAAACCCTTACTGCATTATAGCTTGCTATATTGTCGCTCTCGGTTAACCTATATAATTAGTAAAAAGTGCTTGCAATTAATGAGAAAAGATATAATAAATCAAATATTTTAGATAATTATTAATTAGAGTTAAAATTTTATATCAGTTGCAAAACATATAAGGGATTCTCAAAGCTTCACCGTTTTAATTTTATGCTTTAAATTTTGAATTAAAAAAAATTACAAAAATATTTATTTCTTTTAAACTTTGCTTCAAAAAATCGCTCGCATTTTTGACCGTTTATTTTTAACAATTTGCCGAGGTTCAAATTTTCATCTCCCTATAGACACGACAACCTTTCTATATTACAAACGTCCGCCATTTAAAAAAAAACATACATTTTTGGGGCCTTACCATACGTAAATTTTTAATGTAATCAGTTACAGATCAGGCCGTTAAAATTATAATATAACAGCAAAAAACCATATTTTGTCAATAAAGTAAAATTATCTTTTCTACCATAAAAAATTCCCATAAATCATATGGCCCATACTACATTGGGTAGGTGGGGCTGGTAGTAAACGTGTTCGTGTTGTGTTCATGTCAGCACGACATGTTTAAACTGAACACGAATACAACATGATTAATAAACGTGTCAGAAATGTAAATACGAACACACCCTACTTCTGACACGCGTAACACGACACGACACGATTAACACAATTACTAAACGGGTCGTGACGGGTTGACACGATAACAACACACATATAACACGTTTATGACCCAGTTAACTAAAAATTAAAAAAAGTCAATAAAAAAATTAACAAAAACACAATATCTGATTAATACTAACCTACTACAAATATTTCAAATATTTTTATTTTTAAGTTTAAATGTGTTCTAAATAGGTGAGTCTTGTCGTGCCATGTCGACATGTTTACGGCTCATTTAATTAAACGTGTTAAGGCGTGTTAGACGTATTAGCACGAATCTAACCTGTTTATTTGTGTTATTCGTGCCAACCTACTTATGACCCAATTAATAAACATGTGATCCAAACCTGTTTATCTTATATTGTTTTTATATCATGTCATCGTGTCGAATCTAAAATTGCCAGCCCTATAGGACATCGTGAGAATGCCTTAACCTGCATCGTAACATCCATCTCACAAGTATCATCGGATTTAAAATTTTAAATTCAGAATGAATGATCCCGGAGTGCTCCCACCATAGAATCCCCAACATGCCTCAAAGCTTATCTCAACTGCACACCCACTATTCTTTCGAAAAGACCCCCCAAAAAGATAAAAGACAATGCAAGATTTTGGAAGGTGGCTTACAAAAGGAGGGTTCTCAAATTTTAGTGGATCGTGCCCAAAAACAGAAATGAAAAGACTCGGAGTTTCTAATTAGCACTGTTTGAGATATGACAGATGATTGCATAAAAATAAGCAAAAGAAGAACAAAATGTGCACATAATTCATTAGCATTATCAACTAAAGTGTTAAGAAGTGCCACACAAGTTTAGGCTTGAAATTCCCATATTCCACTTGGAAAAACTTAACAACAAAATGCTATATTTGAAGAAACAAAAAAAGAACAGAACGCAAGCAAGGGATTACAAAATGCAACATTTTTGGCGAAGAATACAGGAATGGCTATGAAACAGCAGCAGGAGCGGTGGCTGCTTCAGTTTTCTTCCCTACCTTAAGTTCCTTCAACCTCTCCGGAGTATCGATTATTTCACCGGTTTTTATGAGGTAACGAACTCGTTTTCCATCATCAAGGGTTTTATGGCCGACCCTGCTTGCTACTTCCTTCTCTTTGGAGTAAAGCATCACATTGGAGCTATGGATGGGTGCTTCAATCTAGAAAAAAAAAAATCCGAGAGCCATAGTGTGAGGACTAAGATAATGTCCAATATCAATGCTAGAGCTAATGCTATAGTTGGCACAAAAGAGTGTGAAAATGTAATAATTTGATATGTTTGCTTTATCTTGTACTCAAATGCTATGTCTTTCTCTTTTTTTTTTTTTGTCATAAATTCTAAATATCGTAAAAGTAAACTTCTATTTTAAATCATAAGAAAATGACAATATGCTGTGCATATTAGGTGCGGCAAATAAAATTTGTCATAACTCAGTCTGCACTTTTACGGATATGTGACAGTTCAAAGACTTTGTGGTTGCAGACATAGCCTAACAGTAGAACCACACCTGACTTCACCTAAAGGTGATGTGTTCGAACCCCCTCTCCCAACTTCCCAAAAAAAAAAAAAAAGTTCAAAGAATTATTAGAACTAAGTTGGAGGTTATAAGTTTTTAAAGAAGAAAAATGAACCTTAACAATTTGCCCTGGTTCACCCTCCTCTCTGCTCTTCATGTGCTTTGTCTTCAAGTTTATCTCCGAGACTATCACTGTACTATTATGCCGAAAGACCTTAGTTATCTCGCCAATTTTGCCCTTGTCACGTCCGGTTATTACTTTCACTGTATCTCCAATCTTAACATGCATTTTCTGCAACACCGGAAGACTGTTTGGCTTACACTCCTTCCGCTCCCATCGCTTAAGCTGTAAAAGAAGATCAAAGTATTTTTTTTCATAAGCTACAAACAAAATATAGCAACTACATGCCATAAAACGAAACAGATTATCCCTAAATTCTACCGAATTAGGACATCAACCATTGTTGATTCCTTTTTCTTTTCCTTCCCATTTTATATGTAATTCATATATTCCAATTCTGTGTAACAGAAAATCATAATGACAAGGAAATATTACTGACAAAAGAAAGGGTAGAAAAATCTACCTTAGGAAATGACATTTGATACTTACCCTTGCAACAATGAGACATGGCTTCTCTGTTGATTTAACCTGCAAGAAAAACAAGACCAGTTTGTCATGAAATGCGTCGTGTGATCAATTTTAAAATTCAGCAAGCATGGTGAAAACGGCTATCACATGTGAGGTGCACCATCAGTTTGTTAAAAACTGTTTCCTGTTATTTATTCCATTATAATGTGCACGAAAGAACAGGAAAATCGAAGTTTATTCACTCTAGCTGAACATATAACACAAGTTAGATCTATGCCAATGAAGCAGTTAAGAATGTTAATCCATCAAAGTAGTTTAACTTAGGATCTCATACTTTTAGGTAGTAGAAAGGAGTAAAAGCTAAGACTTCACTTAGTGTGCAGAAACACGTTTTTGAAAGCGCTTAATGAGGTCAAAAATGATATTTTATTTTTGTAACAAGTAACAAAAACGTTAGAATTAAGTTTATGATTCGGGTTTGTTTGGTATGCGGGTTTGGAATAGTACGGTTTTGAACTTTGTGGTTTTTGAACTTATATAGTTTAAACGGTGGTTTTGAATTGGTATTTAAAATGTAAAGGTTTAAAACAAGAATAAAACATTATAATTGGTGTTTGGAAAACTATAGTTTATGAAGAAAAAAAAAAAGAACATGAACGGTTTTCAATGTAAAAAATAGTTCGCAACAGTTAGAACTTAAAGGGGGAGTCAAGTTCTCAAAACTGATAATTTAGCCTGTTTCAAACGATTCTCATTGTTCTAAATGATTTGAAACTTGCATTTACCAAACGCCCATTCTTATGGGTCCATAGATTTAAACTACTTAAAACGTTATAAATACACAACCCAAATGACACAGTAATCTTATAAGAGTTCTTGTATAAGTTCTAAGCTTTTTTGAGAAGTCACATCCTGCGGTTTTGACCAGAAATTTTTCTCAAGAGCCAAAAGCTCTTACGAAAAGTTATCCAAACACTCTCATGAACAGCTTTCGGACATAAGAAATCGAAAGTAGCTTCCAAAAAAGCAATGTCAAAAAGCACAAAATACAGAATAGAGAAGACTAATCCTTCAACGGAACAAACAAGGGCATCATATCTCCAAGTCCTCACTCCATTGGCAATGAGAACAACATTCCAACTAAGAAACTCCCGACACTTGAGCTCAAGAAAGAACCGAAATTTCACTGAATTTTTATAATTAAACGACTAATTAATCTCCCTTTCAACCAAAAAAAGAAAACAAATTCAAGTAAAGAGCCCAACAATGGCGGACAAAAAACCATTAAATTTTTTTTTTAATGAACATCTGGCTAACAAAAAAAAAAAAAAAAACCCATTTGAATGGGACAAAGCAAAGTCAATAGCATAGAAGATAAAGTCCCAACTTGAGCAAAGACCCATTAAAGTGGGAGCACTAAAGAACCAGAATTTCAATGACAACAAAACTGAAACAAGACTATAGGAGAATCAGAACGAGAAATTTTACCGGGGCAGAAGCGAGAGTGGAGGGTGAGAGACGCTGACCCAAGAAGGAGTTTGAGGAGAGGGAGAGAGAGGTCATGGAGCTTTGCAGTGCAGCCATGGCTGCCATCGTTGTTGCTTCGTTGTTGAGATTTCTGAATGTCTTTTGCTAGTGTTTGCTTACTCTATTTTTCCCCTTCCTCTGCGGATTGAGATATGGATAATATAATGTGAAGGAAAAAAAGAGGAAAAGCAAAAGAAGACGCACAAAAAAAAAAGGATCGTTGTACTCGGCTAAAACGACGTGTCAAAAGGCCATACGTTAAACGACATGTCGTTTTTCCCTTCAAACTGTTTTGTGTTTGCCATAGAAGAATATAGTTTCATAGATGGAAACGCGAGGGTTTGGTTTCAATGCCACACTATGGGAGACACGGCGTATGTTTCTTGTCGTCAGAAAAAAATATCGTCGTTTTCTGGACAATAGAAACGACACGTCATTTATATGTCCGTAGCCATGGGAAAAGCCATCGACTCCTTGCCTGGACCTGGTGCCATGTCTCCCATGGAAGGCCCTTTTAGCAATAAAAGCGACATATCGCTTGTGCAAAGGCGGGACAGTAAACGGCATGTCGTTGGAGCAATTCGAACGACATCTCGTTGGCACTAGTATGGGTCGTGGGTTTGCCTGCTGGCGGGATAAGCATGCGTTAATGTATTGTTCTTCACACACTCGAATGATCTGTTTCAGCTCAACGTAAAACACTACCGATTCAAATTTTATAAGAAAAAACACTTTAAAAACCCAACTCAAATTAATTTTTTTCAATGTGGACTACGTTCCTCACTAAGTTTGTAATTTTATAACATATATTATACCTGTTTAGAAACATAATTAGAACCTAAAACACTATAACAATTTAAATTCTGTAAGAGAAAACACTCTAACAAACCAGTTCGAACTAATTTTTTTCAATTTCAACTAGGCTCCTAAATAAGCTTGTAATCAAAATTTGGTAGAGTTCTATTTTTGTGTTGAAGAAAAGTACAGAAGAAAGGGGAAAAAGTTTTCCTTCCTTTCCATTCCTGAGTATTAAGTATCCAATGTACAAAGTCTGTTTCTATCACTCTAGCAAACAAGGTGGCAAAACTATGTTACAAAAGTTAACAAGAAAAAGCTTGCTCATCTGAATCCTATGTCACTCAGAGCAGAAACCAGAGCCCTGCACTGTCTTTTTTGAATTCCAGATGTATCAAAAGACAAAACCAAAAAAGAACCCAAGAAACAGAATCAAATGAACAAATGAAGAAAAACAAAAAAAAAAAAAAGAAGAAATTTCCCCAATATCTATACTTCATAGCCAGCTGTGCTCTCCATAGACTCCTCTCTTCGGTGATCTGGGTTTTGAGAATTGGTTTCCGGTTGGTCGACGTCAATGGTAACTTCATCTGTCGTGGCTGATAGGGACTTGTGGTGGCGTTTCTTGTTGTGCCTTGACTTAAGAATCCTTGTTAGGACTTGCACAATGTCCCTCATGGAAGGCCGTTTTCTTGGAACACGGTTTACGCACTTGTATCCAAGGGCTGCCACTTCATTGAGCTCTTGCACATCGAATTTTCCCTCCAAACGTGAGTCCACAATTTCCTCCCATCCCACTTTCCCCTCTGTATTCATTGCGGCCTATAGATGCCATGGAGGATATGTTGAGTTATAATAAAATAAAACATTGCATCCTTTTCTTTTGTCATTACTAATCCTTTTTAGTATGAGAGAAGAGAAAAAACTGCTAAACTCGATTATGTCAGCAAAAATAGTAACCACCACGCAGAAGGGTGTACGGACACAACCATTTTTGCTATTATGACAAATCCACTAGATTTTTTCTTGTTCGACCAAATTACCAAATTCTGAGCTTAAAGTCACCGGATAAGCTGATGTCTCAAACAATTTAGAACCAAGAAAAGGTGTTTAGTCCCCCCAAATTGCTTTAAGCTGGCTAAATGCTCATATATAAAGAACGCAAGAGAGAAGTTAGATGCTTACAAGCTCAACGTATTCCATAAGTCCCTGCTGAGGATTTCTTCCAGCTATGAGTTCAAAGAGCAAAACTCCAAAGCTGTAAACGTCACTTTTCTTGGTGAAAGCCCTCGTAGATATGTACTCCGGATCAAGATAACCAAAAGTTCCCCTTACATTCGCCGCATGTCTGTCCACCATTTCTTCTCTTGAAAGACCAAAGTCAGCAACCTGCTTGACAGCACATTATTAGATAAACATACTTAAAGGCAGGTCTATCCCCGTAAATGAACCGGAAGCTAATCAAATTGCAAATATTCCATGACAACTTGTGTCATAAGTGAAAATAAATTTAATCAATATAATCGTTTACAAAATTAAAAATGTCAGCAAATTTTGAAAATAACTTAAGTTAACAAACATACCCTGGCTTTCATCGATTGATCCAGCAGAATATTAGAAGATTTGATGTCTCGGTGTATCACAGGAGGAACGGCCTGAATAAAAGGTAGAAAATTGACAAGCACTTAGAGCAAAAAATAGACTTACGCTCACACGCAGAGTAAGCACAGCGGCTCTCTAGTTGGCGTAAAAGAGATTTGCTTACCCCGTCATGAAGATACTCCAAGCCCCTCGCTACATCTAAAGCTATGTTGACCCTCAAATCCCAGCTCACTGGCTCATGGTTTTCACCTGTATAAAGAAGAAATTAATTACATTTATCTCAACTTCATTACTCCTGCTCGTACAAAATTTGAGCAGATCATCAACTTGTAAATAATTTCACCATCATAGCAAATTAATTAGGTGACTCAACCGTAACTAAAGCTTTCCAATGAAGCAAGGCTGAGTGACATAGCAGTATTTCTTTACAAGAAAGCTGAAATGGCATTAATTATCCTGTGCAGTTTTTTTTTTTTTTTTTTTTTCAGATAAAGACTAAAAACAAGCAGGGCAACAAATAAAACTAAGAGGAATTAAGCTTCGTTTGTAAAATGAAATGCACACACATAATACATAGATACATAAGAACAGAGTTACAAGTAGAAGTTCATTGCCATCTTACTGTATAAATGAGACGCCAAACTGCCTTTGCTCATGTAGACATATATAAGCATATGCTGTCCTTTTTCTGCACAATATCCAATCAAGTTCACAAGGTTCCTGTGATGCAACCTTCCTAATAGCATTACCTGAGACAAAATAAGGAACAAGATTCCGACTAATCAAACCATCTGCAGCAAGGCAAATTCTTTTAAAATAGATTGGTTTCACAGGACAGAGACACAACAAGAGACGCGTCAAACGAGTAAGTTTATGAAAGGACGGTCTCAAACTAGTGGCAAACTAAATAGATGCTGATAATTTCGTTAAAGTGCCAAATTAGTCTTAGAATTGAATTAAACGTCGGCACCTCGGTCTGAAACTCTTTCTCCCCTTGCTTAGAATCAGTCGCAAGCACTTTAACAGCAACTGTCTCACCCGTCGACATTTGAGCTTTGTAAACAGGACCAAATGCACCTTGTCCTATTAACGTTGTAAAATTGTAGGTCGCTTTTTGGAGATCCCTACATTGGTAACATCAAGAACAAAATTTTTAAAATCGAAGGAAGGACAAGGAACTCATATTTATACCATACGCCCACATGTCAACCACTATCAGCATGAAGATTCAATGAAACACATTGAAAAGGAAATTACTTGTAGGAATACTCGGGTATTCCAGACGCCGAGACCACATTAGTCTTCTTGAATCCATCGAGCCCGAACAACGGCCCCCCCCTCCGCCCGGATTTCACAGGCGATTCTGGCCCGATTGTCGAGTCGGAAAGGATGGTGCAAGAGTCGGCACCGTTGTCACGGATAGGAATAGTGGCTGCTCTCCTAGAACTGCTGTTCCCAATCTGGGAACGCTTCCTATGATACCCAAAGCAAAAAAATCCAGATACTGCCAAGGCCACTCCAATCACAACCCCAATAGAAATCCCAATTATCAGCCCAGCTGACTCGTCCTTCATCTCCTTCAAAAATACGTGTTTTACAATTCACTATTCAAAATTTTCCAAGCCATCAAACACAACTGCAAACAAGAAAAAACCCATTATTGTTTCAAAAGGACTTGGTCAAAAGGAAAAGGTGTGCTGGTATTTTCGTTATATTAATATACCCTTAAAATGCAAAAAAGTTCAGAATCGCAAGGTCAAATTTTTGAAATGTCTTTGATATTCATAGGCCGCAGCCATGAAAGAAGTCAAACTGAATAACAGAATTAAGAATACCAAAAAGAAAAAAAAAACCAACAATCTAGAATTCATGAAGAAAAGTATTGTTGAAATGACTAGACGTGTAAATTGTTACAAAATAGAAGAAATAGTACAACATTTATGCCCATTAATTTTAAAAGACTTCATAAAAAATGCCCAACAATTTTTTTTTTTTTTTATACTCTAAATAAAAGCTTCATAAATGTTGAATTGAGCAACAATCAATTGGAACTAAGTTTTTCTCTTCCATTAAAGTCAACCTAATTGAAAAAGAAAAGAAAAAAAAAAAACTAATTGATCTACTCTCTCCAAATCAGAGTCGCATAAAATGAGACACAATTTGAACACCAAAAGATGCCAAGTCAAAAACCACAACCTGAGATCAGATTTTACGAAAATGGGTCAACAGAAGATCCACTTATCCCCTGTTTGGTTGCCGAGAAAAAAGAAAACGGTAATAGCATACATACGTAAAAAGCTGTCCAAAGTGTACATAACTAACAATTTATTTTTTTTTTAAACAAATAGAGGTTAAGCAAACCCAGCAGATCAAAACCCAAAAGAAAAAAAAGGGCAAAAAAATAAAAAATCAAAAATCAAAGAAGAAAAGCTTGGGTTTTACCTGCAAATCGGAAATGGTGAAGCATTTAGAGACATGTGTTCTCAACAAGCGAGAAAAAGAAAAAGAAGAAAGTGTTGAGAGCAAGAAAAACTAAGAAGTGAGATTCGAAGAACGAAGAATAAAAGAGAGAAGAAAAGAATTTCCCATTTGGAGATTTTTTGAGTAACAGAGACGATTTAATTTGGAAGAGAAAATTGGAACGAAAAATATAAGATTCAGAAAGAAGAGAGAAAACAAAAAAGAAAACAGAATTTGTTTGCGAGTAAATGAGAGCACAAAACAAAGAAGTGTTTTTGGTGTTTTTGCTTTTTAAATTCCGTGTGTCGCCGTTTGGACGATAATCGCGCCTAGGGAAGAGACTACTCCTTGATTCTACTCCTTTTCCGGTTCCCAAAAAGCCCTTTGAGTTTTTTTTTAATTGACGAATATGCCCTCACTATGTTGTGGGTTTGAATCACAAATTTTAATTTTTTACCACAAAAATTTAATTTCTATTCAGAATATAAGCCAAAGGGGTCAGTATGCTTATGTCTGTTTAATAAAAAAGGTTAAAACCAATTTTTATTTTTCTCTCATGAAATTTAAACAAAAAAATAATTTATCGACTCTTTCAACATGCCATCCATTTTAACAAACATATTGTCGATGCCTATCTTAAAATCTCCCAATTCTTGCATTCAAATCTTGATCGTCTTTTACATCTTTTTTGAAGTCTTGTTATTTACTCGAAATTTTGTATTATTTTAATAACAATTGAAAACTTGATATTGTTAATTGAACCTTTTTTTCATACACTATCACAACATTCTCTAACTGTCACAAAATAATTTATAGGGTGTTTAACAAGTCAATTAGAACTAATAATTCAAACAAACTACAATGTAAAGTTCTCAACACCTATAATAAAAAGCAAAAAGTTACTACAGAGTAAAGCTCATCATATTTTACAGTTTTGAAATTGAAATTTTTAGTTCTAACCAGTTTTCTAAACACTCTGTTAGGGTTTATGTCCTACATGGGTGGTTTGTCCTTCTGAGGTGTTGGCCAGCTTTGTTAAATAATTTATGTGACGTTTGACAAAATTAGTCCTAATCAAAACTTTTAGTTACTACAGTGTAAAGCTTTTACATTCAACAATGATATAAAAAAAGTTACAATGTAAAGTTCTTATGCTACAATTTTTAGTTCAAAGTTTCAATTCTAATCACATTTCTCAAACAACCTATTAGAGTTATTTGAGTGTGCATATTCTAATCTTTTTTAGCTTATTTACTTATGTTTTTATGCAACACTAATTGTTTTCAGGATTCAATCCTTTTTTATAAGTTTTTTCTTTGTTTCTATATTATTATTTTTTAAAAAGAAAAATTATAAATGTGCAATACAAATGAAGATTTGGTTCATTCCTAGACAACTACCTGATTTTGGTATGTGGTCGGTGTACTGTTTGGTTCAGATAATGTTTTCAGGGTGATGATTGGGTGTGTCTGTGGCACCAAAGTTGGCTCGACTTATCCCAAAATAATTATATAAAATGCAACTATTTATTTACTTACATATTTATTTATTTATTTTGAAGTTGTGGTGCATGAAGAAATCTAACGGTCCAATTAGAGCAAAGCCAGTTCAAAAAATGGGACCTCGTACGTTCATTAGTTTTGGACTCGTACATTTTATATTTTGCTTGCTTAATTATGGAAAAATAGATGTGGAAATTTATTAGCCAATTTACTCATGCTTATCTTTAGTCCGAATTGGCCTGCATCCAATGCATACAACTGTATATGAAATTATTGTAGTTTTTTTCCTCAAAAAAATTTATTATTGCTTTTTTTATGACATTATTTGGACAGAAAAAAGTTGGTGAGGCATCAATTCATGGTTTGCCTATTGTGCAACATAGACCCTGAGAATGATCTTCAAGAAACCATTAGACTTTATATATATATGGAATATGATTTAATGAAGATGATATTGTTGTAGAGAATTTCATTATAAAATTGGATCGTTCCTCCTTTAAATGAATTTGAAATAGTAGAATTTTTCGGTAAGGGTAAATTGTTTTAAAACGTTAAATTTGCGTTGTATTTTCTGTCAATTTTACGTACTTTTAGTTTTGATATGAACCTGACTAAGAAATTTGCATTATGATGAACCCTACAGTAAAAACCTCTTTAAAAGAAATTAAAATTATGGGTTCAGTTTCCTTGTGCGCTTGGAGAGTTATTTTCAAAAACGGTGGTCGGTACCATATGGATATGCATGAAAAATGTTAATTTTGTAAATGGGAAGTCACCAAAAACAATTATCTATATATTTTGATGTTTTAGCAGATGAATCGGTTGAGACTTTGGCGGTTTATTGGTATGAAAAATATGACATTGTTAGTGAGCAACTGTCAGCTAAACACTCCTAATCTGATATGAAAGAATAAATAAATAAATAAATAAATAAATAAAGATTATGAATAATAAATAAAAAAAGGAGTTTTAGTTGATGATGAATGAAGCCCACATCTGACCATGATGAAAATGACTAATTTCCTTGTCATTCTATTCCTGATTTTTGACATTTTTTATGATATATTCTACACCAAAATGCATAAAAATTCCATGTTCTCTTGTCTAGTAGTTTGACCGTTAATTACCCCTAATATTTTATAATTGTTTCCTAATCTTGGGATCATAAACAGCTGTCAGATCCTTGGTTAATACACTGGATATTACTAGAAAAATAAAAACTTTTCGGAGATTCTAAGCTTGCTAATAGAAAATTAGAGACGACTATTGACTTGGGACAATTGTTAATTCCACTGCCACAAAAGGGTATTCAAGTGCAATTTCTGCATGCAATAGAACCGTACAGAGTATATGGACAAATTACAATAGGGCCAATCGTTGGTACAAAAAGGTTGGTTTTGGTGTGGGTCACGACTAACTGAGCAAGGTTTCACGAATATATATATATATATATATATATATATATATATGTGGTCACGACTAACTGAGCAAGGTTTCACGAACATATATATACACACACGCACACACACACATATGTGTATATATGTATGTATGTATGTATCAGTGGTTTCTCCTGAGGAAATCTTTTGGCGTAACATATAAAATGAGAAATACATAATATCTATACTAGAGAAACATAACATAACTATCTTTAAAGTATGATTTGAAACGTTAAATTTAACATTGATTTTAAAAATATGTAATATATTTTTTATTACATTTTTCAAGTAAATTTATCAATATTAAATCTTTCTAATATCGATGTTAGATTCGATAAAAGTCATGTTATGTTTTATATAGGGATAGTTAACGGACCATTAAAAAAACTATACACACATGCGTACGTGCATCCATGCACAAGTATATATACTTATATATGGTAAGAAAAAGCGAATACTATAAAAAGAAAAATTATGTGGAAATGTGAAAATTAAGGGAGGGTAAATCAGTCATTTAAGGAGGTGGGCAGAGTTCAAGATGAAAACATCAAAGGTTAATCCTGTAAATTGGATTAGAAAATTTTTATAAAAAAAAGATTAATACATCGGGTTGAAAAAGAATGGCAGAATGCTTTTGACGAGAGTATATTGAAGTTCAAAAATGGCAGGCATAAACAAAGTTTTCACATCTTGGGATTGTCGCAAAGCCTGCAATAATAGAACATGGGATTAAAGACAAAAACAAACTTGAGGAAAAAAAGTTCAAAAGAACTTCCAGTGCTGAACCAGAGGGGCCAATGAGATGTTTTTATTAATAGTAGTGTTGTTGAAACTAGTAAAATAATTATAATTTTACTTTCATTTATTCCATATTATATATAAAAGCTATTCCACTAGTTATTGCTGAAACGGTGAAGTGACCCCAAACAAAAGCTTAAATCAAAAGAGGACCATTGGTTGTGTTTAAAACGGTAGTGTTTGTCCGCTTAGAGCCACCACCGGAAAGTTAATTTTGAAGCAGGAATCTTTGATTTAAAAATCACTTTCCTAGTTCCTTCACATTATGATGGATCATACAATAGTTTAAGCAATAATCTTTTAGATATTTTGACATTGTTGTTCTCTAAATTTATCTCATATTTGTAATTTGTCTCATAAATTTTTAATTTCAATAAGTTATCTCTGAACTTATCCAATGAACTTATAAATTTATAGCAAATCACCCTCCAATATTGATAGCAAATTTTTAAGTTTTTGACTAAAATTGATATGTGGTTTTAACATGGATAATTAATTGAGAGAATAAGTAGATGTTAACCCAAATTTATATTCAAATTAAAGTTAATTTAACCATGACAAATTTAGGTCTAAATATATAAAAATGACATTTACGTTAATAATCTACTATTTATGTGCAAATTACATGTCAATTTCAGTCAAAAACTAAAATTACTATTAATGGGGGTGGTTTGCTATATATTTGTAAGTTTAGAAGACAACTTGTTAAAATTAAAAATTCAAGAGGTATATTGCAAATGTACGTCAAGTTTAGTAGTATGAATACCCTAATCTCTTTTTGTTTCAATAAGCCTTTGTCAATCTTAATTAAGTGGTTTCGATCTTCCTGAGTAAAAAAAATGGTTTTGATCTTTTTGATACGATACGAGAGATCTTACTTATAGATATTAAAACCTACAATTAAATTTGTACGAGGTCCACGATCACTTGTGAGATTAGCTAAAAAAAATCATGCAAATATAAATGTCAGTACTCTAACGCTTGAATGAGTGATTGAAAGAAATAATAATTCAAATTCAACATGAAATCAATAGAGCATTGAAAAAGTAGTTTAAACTATCAGTTTAAGTTTAAAAACTATAGCATATTAGAATTTTATATTATAGCTTTTTACTGTAGCATATGAGAAATTTACACTATTTATAGTTTAAAATATTAGTTTGTACTACTCTTCCAAACACTTTATAAATATAGTAAAATGAAAACTCCTAGCTATAGGGTATAATTTAAAGAAATAATTTAGCAATAATCTCTTTCATTTCAATAAAATTTTGACGATCCTAAGTAGGTGATTCGATCATTTAATAAGAATTTATGTATCTTACTAATAATAAACAATTGATTTATTAGTGATGTACTTAGAATAGAGATATCTTCCTAATAACCAATTAATATCCTTACTAGCACTATTTGAGATATTTGGTTTTTTTTTTTAATGGTATGTATTTGAGTTCATGTACTCAACAATTGTGTATACTTCTACAATAATTGTACATATTCCTCTAAAATAATTAAAAGTTGCCGAAATCCCACCAAGACAGAATGAATTAGCAAATCACCAAGTCCATTTTAAGTTCTCTTTCCCACAAGCTGTATCAATGAAAGCAAACAGCACTTCTTTTTTTTTTTTTTGGTGATGGAAAGCAAACAGCACTTGTTAGATAGAATAGTAGTCTATTTTATTTGCAAACAATCTTTGACCCAATTGCTCAGAAAAGCAATACTAGATCTCCTTTGGATTCTTTATTCTGCCCCCTAAAAATAATGCAAAAGCAAGGCCCCCCAGGAATAATGCAATTGCAAGTGCATGCACAAATTCTTATAATTGTCCGTACACACACATATACACATATATACATATAGATATATATATATATATGAGAGAGAGAGAGTATAATGAACAGGAGTGGAGCACCAATAAAGAGTCACCTTCTCCAATAGGAGTTGGATCATGGCCATAAATGGTCTAAAATTTATTTCTTTTATATGCTCACATTTTATGGGACCTTTATATATATAACTTAGAGACAAAGATGCATATGCCATTTATTGTCGCATAAGATTGAAGCAAAGCCTTTATATTCTTTTCCCACTAATTGGCTGGCCGGGAACATGGGGCATGTGAGACGCACGTGGGTGCATGCGATATGCTGTTCTCTCGCGCATTCTCCGAATTATCCATATGGGGCATAGTGAGACTAGAACCAAACGACACTAAAAAGTAAGAAGGGAATTAAGAGGTCAACAGCATTGTAGTGCCATGCTGTGGATGGCCAAAAACACATGCCTGATATATACATATACATATATATATATATATATGGAAAAATTGAAAGGTTGGCTGACATTGCCAGAGTGAATGATTGCCTTGATCTGTTATGAGCTCAACGTGTAGTGAAAAAGTTTATCTCGCTAGTCTAGTTGCAAAGTTAAGAATTCCACTCGTTAATAGAAGAATTTATGGTAGGAAATGAAAAAAAAAAAAAAAAAGAGAAAAAGAAAAGGAAAGGGGAAACAATTATATCAGCTTACTCTCCTATCTTCATTAACTTCTGTTAAGTATTTTTCTTAGTTTATATGATTTTGACTTATGTGTCGTTTGATGCATAAGTTTTAAACTACAAAAGTAGTTTTAAACTATAAAAGTGCAATCTCGCTAGTGTAGTTGTAAAGTGAAGAATTCTACTCATGTTAATAGGAGAATTTATGGTAGCAAATGAAAAAAGAAAAAGAAAAAGAAAAGAAAAGGGGAAACGATTCTATCAGACTAACTCTACTATCTTCATTAACTTCTTTTAAATATTTTTCTAGTTTTATATGATTTTGACTTATGTGTGGTTTGATGTATAGATTTTAAACCATAAAAGTAGTTTTATATAAAAGCAGTTTAAACAAGCGTTTGGTAAAATAATAATTAAGACAGTTTTGAACTATAAAGATGGTTTTAAACCAGGTAAAACACCCAAAATCTAAACTTTGTCTTCCCTTCAAGTTTATGCAATTTTGAATTATTTTTTTTGCAGTAAAATAATTTTTATTCTTGTTTTCACAAATCATAGTTTTTCAAACCCAAGTTTTCGTTTTAAACTATTATTCTTGTTTTAAACATTTACATTCTAAACGTAAGTTCAAAACTATCGTTTAAACTACACATCTTAGAACCCACAGTTTAGATCATAAAGTTCTAAACCACATCACTCCAAACTCGCATACCAAATAAACCCTTAGAGTCCATTTTGAAACATGGTTGGAACCAACAAATTTTATAGTTACAACCAAATTTTCTATAATATTGTGTAGTTCCAACCACATTTACAAATAGACAATTAATATGATGATTAAAAACTGTACGTTATTCCTTTAAAAAATACATGTTATCGATTTTTTTATATCCCACTATAGAATTCTCTTTTAGTATCCAAAACATGATATGTCTATAAACAAGCATATACATATTAATTTTATAATTAAAGCTTATGGTAGAGTTTGTTGAAACATACGTTTCATAATATGGAAATTAAATAGTGTTGATGATTGAAAGTGGGTAGGGAAAATTTTGGTAACATGATTTATGTAACTCAACTGATGAAATCAATAGTGTAAACGAGGATTGGATCTTAATGTGACTGGCATGTCACAAAAACATGTTTCAAGTAATTCTCTATCAATGTTGCAATATGAGATATCTACTTCTTGTTGATGGGTGTGAAAGCACGCCTGTTGATTGCTATTTAAGACGTTCAACCATATTTAGATGAGATGGACAAGCATGGTGGTTGTGCAAAGTTTTTTCACTCACAATATTTCAGCTACCATTTTGTTCAAAATTACACACCACTTAATGTATGCAAGGTAATTTGGATTAGAACTATGATAAAGGAAAAGCGTGAGTTCTTAAGCACAACTATTGTTGAGAATTATTCTTTCGGACGTTGTGACTGAAAGCCAGATATGAACTCAGTCCAATTAATATGGATGGGCCTTGTGTGCCTGATACATGAGAGAGACGTGATCCTTTAAAAAGAAATGGCCTTTGTTTTTAAATACTTCATATTCTTGAGTTCAAACATTATACTAGGTAAAAGTTTTATTTCGTACCATATAAAAGTTTTAATCTATTTATAATTCAAACTCATGAGTTTGAACTCATTTACCAAGGATTAACATATTCCTATCATTTCTTAGATTTTGGTATGCTTTTAAGGCCATTATGGAGGTCATTTTATTTATTTTTTGATTGTAGGGGGGGGGGGGGGGGGGGGGGA
>CAMOHE010051193.1:31498-56037 GCA_946598075.1 Artocarpus hirsutus
ATCCATTGTGCGTATTCTAAGAATTGTTTATATATTTATTTATTATTTGAGGGATAAAGATAATTGTTTAGTTGAAACCACTTAAAAATAGATTAGTTTATCCAAAGATCAAGGAACTTAAAGTATAGAGATAGTGTATATATCTAATTGTTGTACAAATCAAATCAAAATTAACTGGGTGTTTTGGCAAATTAGTTTGAACCAATAACGTAAGCGTGTTTAATAAAATCAGCTATAACCAGAACTTACGATTGCTAGTATAAAACTCTCACATGTTACAATGATAAGAAAAAAGTGAGCTATAGTGTAAAGATTTCACATGCTATCATTTTTAGTTCAAAAGTTTCAGTTTTAATAAGACTTCTCAAACACCCATATCTCACATGCTATAATATAAAGTAAAAAACAACTATATTATAAAGCTGTCACATGCTATATTATAATACTTGAATCAATTTTTTCAATTCAAATCAGTCTACCAAACATCCTATAAAAAAAAATGCAAAGTGGTGGTCTTTTTTTGAATTCAACTCTGCTATTGAAATTTATGCATTTTAATAAAACAATTGATCTAGGCATTCTTGCAAAGTGGTGGTCATTCTTTGAATTCAATTCTGCTATTGAAATTTCTGCATTTTAATAAAACAATTAATCTAGGCATTCTTTTTGTGGCAGTTGAAGTGTCTTTCACTCTTTCTTTATCATTTTTCGTATTTTAGAGTACGTTTGGTAAAAGTTAGAACAAATTTACTGTAACATATGAGAGTTATACACTATAAACTATTTTGTTTTTATACTGTAGCATATAAGAGCATTACAATGTAATAATTAGAACTATATAATTGAAACAACGCTGCCAAACTAAGCCATGTCTGTTAAGAACTAAATAGTACCTTGTATTTTTCCCAGAAATTTGAACCTTAAACCTCAATATCAATAAGGCTATCTGCGGAATCACCATTAGATAAAACCTGCAATCACATCCTTTTCTTTTGAAAATGGAATATTGAATATTAATATTTGTTATTTAATCAAATTTCAATACAAGGGTGATGCCTGTATACTGAAATTAGAGTCTTCCCCCTTGTGAGTAAAAAAAAAAAAAAAGAGAAATAATTTTAGTAGTAATAATAATAATGGCAACCATATTTCCTTTCCAAAAAATAATAATAACAATGACAACCATATTGGCAGATGCTTGCAATAATGACAACCGTGTTAGCAGATAAATCCAATATTGAAATATTAATCATTATCCTAGCACGTACCTATTTTGCAATAAATCACAATCTCACATTTAATTAAATTATGTTTACAATATATATCTGATGTTAAAAAAGTAAAGTCCACAGCAATGTAGAGAGTTTCATCCACTTATAGATGCTAGTGCTGCTTTAATGGTACCGATGTCTCTTTCAATCATCACTTTTGTAGATGTGAACGATTTCTTAAAGAAAGTTATTTTAAGCTTATAGTCCTCTTTTTCTAGATAAATCTTCTTTTTTCTTTTTTCTTTTTTTCTTGAAATTGGATGCCCACAAAATCTTTGCTTTTTTTTTTTCTTCAACAAAATTTAATTCTGTTCCTTAATGATGCCAAGAGACAAAACGAGTGACATTTACTTTACAGGTGCAAATATATCCTCTAAGGGGTGATCAAATTAATGGTTAGATCATCATCATATATATATATATATATATATATATATATATATATATATATATATCTCTTCTTAGGATTGCATATATTCTTTTGAGATAAGGGACACGTGACAAATGGCAATCATATTGTTAATCTACGTTTTCATCAAAGTTTTATTCATTTGATTCTTTGAATTTGAGAAGATTTTTTTTTTCTTTGAGGGGAAAAAGAAAATTTTGCTTGATGCACTTTTGTTAAAAGTACTATGAAATCGATTGTCACGATTTTTGTTTTTGTTTTTTTTTTTGTTACTATTGTTTTTTATTGGCTATAAAGTACTTTTGTTTAGTTGGTAGATCTTATTTTGTTATGCTAAATTCATTGCATAAATGTCCCAAAAAAAAAAAAAACACTGTTTCTTTTGCTGCCAATACCCGATATTTGAGTAAGTGAATACGTACCGATTGTGAACCATGCCTTACGCAGGAGTAAAGAATACGTAGACTAGCTATTGACGTACCAATTGGGGAAAATAATTTTTATGTAGTTCAATATTTACTTAAAAAAATGTAGCTTAATATCTTTTTTTACTTATTGCAAGGATTAATTTTTATGTGATTTTTAAGGCGTTTGGCTAGTGGTGAGAACCATTTTTACTGTAACATGTGAGAGTTTTATGCTGTAACAATTTTTTTCTTTTAGTGTAGCATGTGAGAGCTTTACACTCATAACTGAGTTTGTAGTGTGAACCAACCTTAGCCAAACACCCTCTTTATTTTCTATCGTCACACATTATATGTGTATATTTGCTGCCATCCAAAGGGAATATTGCTAGATCATGTATATTGTTTATAATTTAGGTTTCAAATTTATATTTTCACCAAAATAATAATTAAAAAACGAATTATTGGGGCAAAAGACAATATTGACCAACTGAAGTGCCTCAAATATTGTCACATCACTTTCATGAAAATCTCATTCATGATTTCATGCGTTAGCAAAACGAAATCCAATTTGACAAATAAAGCTAAACAAGTAGGTTAGCATTTGCCAACTAGAAAGGCTTTTGAAGGTAATGTCAACATCACACTGATTCTCCCTTAGACTTTAATCACACCAATTATTATTTTGACAATTTCTCTTGTGTGAATAAAAAAAATCCACAGGTGATTATTTGTTTATCGGTCATTAAATTTAAAAAATAAATAATTTTCACTAGATTTAATAAGTTTAAAATATGTAATCATAATAACGATTTCACCTGAGAAGTTTTTTTTGTTTTTTTTTTTTTACCATTTTCAATTGCATCATTTCAAAGTTGCTTTCTTAAATAAATTAAGGGTATGTTTTGTTCTGAGTATTATTTGGACTCAATGGACTTAAATTTAAATTTGGGCATCAAGAATTCTTTTGATGCATGTTTGTTTCCCCCAAAATCTGAATCATTTAAGTATTAAAACTTTAAGTTTTCAAAATTCTCATCCTCCTTTAAATTTTTGATACTCGGATATTTTTGCTACAGTAAAAACTAAATTTCTCTCTCCTATATTTGAGAAAAAAATCATAACTTCTTCATTTGATATCCAATTAAGATGATTCTTTTTTCATTATGTTTCTAGTAAAGAGATGAATAAATTAAAATCCATATTGCATATTTTTTAGGATTATTAACATTAAGATTTTATTAAATTTTTTTATAAATTAAAAACTATTTTCACTACCTCTCCAAACACAAATTCTAATTTTATTCATACTTAGATTAAAACCTAAATGCACATTCAAACACCAATTTCGATAACAATTCAAATGACTAAGTCAAATCCTAATTCAAGTCACATTAACTCAAATCAAATTACTAATTCAAATCTATTTATCAAACGGATACTAAATTCCAATCCACTTGTCAGGATTTGGGATCCTCAAAATTAGGTATTAATGGAAGACTGATGATTGGTTCATAATGCATGATGTTTACGTGGCACAATGACATATGTGTGTCTAGATAGATATGTATAAAATGTTTTGCTGTATTTGAAGGAAGGGTAGTTGGGTGAGCGATTGGAGTTCAAACCACAAGCAGTATAAAAGTTTTTATTTGTTATAGTATAAAATAAAAATATAATATAATGTAAAACTTTCTCTTATTATATAGTATGCTCTTTAAACCTTAGAGTTAAAACTTTTCTACAAACACGCTAATTGAATTAATTTTTTTAGGGTCTCAACTGATTTTTTTTTCCAATCAAAATGAGTTATTTGATTTGCCTTTTTTAAATTTCTGTTTTAGCTCTTTTTTTCCTTTTGTGTTGGAAAAACCAGTTTCTCTTATGTTCTAAAAAAACGTTTTATTAAAAGAATGGTTTAAATCATCAGTTTAGGTTTAAAAACTATAACATGTAAAAGTTTTACATTATATTTTTTTACTATAATATGTAAGAGCATTATACTTTTACAATTTAAATAGTTAGTTTTAACTATTATTTTAAACACCTTGGTAATTTTCTCTTATGTTTCAACTAGAAAAATGAGTTATTTGATTTGACTTTTTTAAATTTCTGGTTTTTTTTTCTTTTTCCCCTTTTTTGTTGAATAAGCCAATTCGTCTGCCGTTCTAATTGGTTTTGGTTTTCTGCTTTCCACTTTGGCAAATGTTTTATCCCGCGAAAAGAATAGTGCGAACATCAATGCCGTAACAATTATTTTCTGAACTTTCAGTCGGTAACAATAATTTAACACGGTGTCCCATATATTTTTAGCAACAAGGAAAACGAAAAATCATTCTTGGAGTTATTTTAATTAATGTTTAACAGGTGTGATTTAAACTATTTTTTAATTATAAACAGTATAAAATTTTTACATATTATAATAACAATAAAAAAAATTATTATAGTGTAAAACTTTTATAAACTACAATAAAAACAATTTTAACCAACTGTTCTAACTACTTTACCAAATATCCTATTAGTGTCGCTATTTGTTTTTAAACATGTTTAACGAAATAAACGATAGCATGTTTAGAAAAGTGATGGGACCCATTAGTTAGAACTATTTTTACTGTGACATATTAAAGCTTTACACTGTATCAATTTTTTTAATTGTTATTTAGCATATAAGAGCTTTATATTCTTTATAATTAAAAAAGTGATGGGACTTATTTTTACTAAACACAAGAGAAGTTTTATTAATTATAAGAGGATGAGTAATACCTGGAATTTTAAACACAAATGCCAATATTTTTTTTGGGTATTTTTTTTAGCCTCATAGCAATGCTTCATTTTTTTTAGTCTTTTTTGTTTTTGTTTTTCGGAATTGTTTCTTATTTTTCGTCAAGGACATTTACACGTTTTGTGTCAAAATTCATCCTTCACTGACTAAAAATAAGGACTTTAAGTTCCCAATTTTTAATTTTAAGTTCGTAAATTTGAACATAGAATGAGCAAGTTATCATATTCTCATCTATAATGGGAATTCTTCTCCTGTTGATTAGTATATAAGTTCCCTCTTTTACCTACCACAACTATACCCTGAAAGAGACGTCATATTATTTTTAGGGGAAGATTTTTTTTTTTCCAGTCTAAAGTATTTTTTGATGTATTTTTTACGTGTGTGGATGATGTCGGATATTTTATAAATACAACTGTGAACACATATCAATATACGTGGATAGTAAATATTTAAAAAGAAAAGGGGATATTAATATTTTATGATTATTTATAAAACAAGGTTAATTATATAACTATGCTTTCTAGTTTTAATTATTTCTTAATATATCATTCTGTTTCAAAAAAACTACAAAATATAAAGGTATTTTGAATTTGAAAAACTTGTTTTCAATTTTATCCATCGTTGACTTTTTAGACAAAAAAAATGAAGATACAAGAAAAGTACACTAATTAGATTGAATTTTTTTCTAAAGTACATTTTTCTTCTTGAGGAAAAAAATTTTTAAAAAAAATTCTTATTCAAGAAAACCATAAAACTTAAGATCTTTCCTTAAAAATTGGGTGCTTTGTTTAAAGAGTATTTATGTTTTTTAAATTTATAAAATATTTTTCATAATTGTTTTAAGGTAATTATGTAATTTTGTCTAATTTTTTTTTTTATTTATTAGGATGAAATTCATACAAGTTTTGTAAATGCAAATGATACTTTTATGGTTTCTTAAAACAGATGGATAAATTACAAAAATAGTTAAAACTAAGTAGTATAATTATGTGACTAACCTTTTATTTTATATAATTGTTTTGATTTTTTATATATACAATTAAAAGGGAATGCTATGTTAAGATTCATTTTTTTAAGCCATCATATCTAATCCAATGGTTTAAAAACTTCAACTCCATCTAATTATAATGGGATTTCCCTTACACAATCAAAATACAAAAATTAAAAACCTAATAATTTAACCAAAAAACAAAATAAAGGAAAAATAAAAAAAGCATTGGCACCTAGGCTGCGACGACCCAACAAATGGAATGCTAGCTCGACGACCTGCTCTCAGCCTCAATGACCTCTTTGATCGCCCACAAGCTCACAAGCCTTGACGGCCTTTGAGACGGAGATTAACGCAAGGTCGAGTGACCTAGGCTATGGAAGAGTACTGTTCACTCACGTGAATGGCGATCGGCCATGCAACAGTGATTCACAACCCATAGATTGTGATAGGGTTGCAACTCATGAGCTAGCGATCTAAGCTTAGACTTAGGCAATAAAATTTGGTCTCAATGGTTGGGGAGCTAGGGGTGGTGGTGTAGACGACCGAAAAAGGGGCTCGACAACTGCAGATCCATAGCAAGCCATGGCTACTGAATTGCAATAGAACCATCCACGAAGGTGTTACAACATAGTCGTGATCTCAATTGCGCCTTCTTCGTTGGCCGACAAGATCTGCCTTTTGTCATCGATGTCGCGTCTCCCTAGTGTCGCAATGGGAATGCGATCACCATTGGTCACGAGCCTAGTCATGACCATGGTGGGTCGCAACCACCATTGCGAAAGATCGTCGTGGCTTAGTGTCGTCATCATCGCATCTGTGGTGAGGCGGATGAGAAATCTGGTGGCTTCACCTATAGGTGAAGGAGAAACAATAATTTCAATTTGCCTTTTTTTTATCTTTTTTATTTTTATTTTTGATTTGTAGCTGTTTAAGAATCTCATTTGTTTAGCTCATTTCAAAATTAGTGAGCTTGCTTTTTAACTGTTAAACGGATAGAAAACGGATCTTATTGATGAGAACAAATGGAGTATCTTATTGTAGTTTATCTCATTACAAAAGGGCATATAGTTTCCAACTTGTCCTATTTATATCAAAAACCTTAATTTACAAAAGTAATTAATTTTATTGTTATTAACTTTTACTTTATTATTTTTTTTTAGAAAACTTTTTGTGAATACCATTCCGACAGTGGATAAGTGTCCAACCTCCTATAAAAATAAAACCAAAGGCCAAAACCAACTGCTGTTTGTCAGGTGTAAAAAATCAATGGGCTGCTGTTGGATTTCCGCACAGCAAACCATGTTAATTTACAAAAACCATAACATTGTTTTACAAAGAAACACAGTCGTCAGTTTTGTTTTTTGCTTTTTGCTTTTTGTTTTGTTTTTTATTGTCGGTTATAACGACGAATAAATAAAGAATGTCTTTTTCTTTCTTCATTCAGAATTCGATACTCTAATTTAATTTTAGGCCTTTAAGCCGATCAATGCATTGCAAAAGTATTGTAGTGGTAAAAAAATTAGGCCCATCATTCGAGTATGCAAAAGGGCATTTATCCCAACAAAGTAAAACTAGGTAGAGTATTTTATTTAATTAGAGCTTGTTTAGCAGCTTAAGTATGAACTCATAGTTCTAACTGTGAATATTTTAAACCTTTCATTAACAAAAAATATATTACAGTGTAAACCTCTCATAAGATACAGTATATACAGTTTTAATTCACAGTTCTAAGTACTTCTTAAACATCTTTTTAATGAATTTTGAGACTTTTTCTATGTTTGGTTGAGTGGTGGGACGTTCCCACCACAAACTTAGTTATAAACAGTGTAAAACTTTCACAAATTATAAAATTATTACACTGTAAAACTCTTATATGTTACAATAAAAATAATTATAACCATTGGTTCTTACCGCCCTTCCAAACACCCTTTCTAAAAATGGGGAACGGGACGAGTGATCGGATAACCTCAACAATTTTTTTTAGAGGAAAAAAATAAATAAAGGGATTAGAATGAATACCAAAAAAAAGAGATCAAATGGGTGTGTACTTAGGGAGGTCAAAGGAGTCAAAAGAAGCGCGCAAAATCTTATCGCAACGTGGCAGCGCGTAATCTTCATTAGTGTCACTGATGACGTGGCCATTTCTTTCAAGCTCCAGCTAAGGAAGAAGAGAGGTGAACTTGAACCACCTCCCCACGTGCGCGTCGAGTGACGGCAAAATTTGTCCACGAGGGCACGTCAAGCTGCACCCTATTTCACTCTCACCTTATGGCGCGTGTCACTGACTGCTTCTTTTTTTTTTCCTTTTCTTTTTTCTCTTTTTTTCCCCCTTAAAAGTGTGACCCAAGTACTTCAGTGAAACCATTATGGCGTTGATATGATTTTGAATTTTACGTAATGTTTGTTAAAAAAAAAAGAAGAACTCTCGTCAAAACAAAAAAAAAAAAAACCCTACTTGCTCATGGAAAAAATACTATCATTTTTAAAAATACTATCATTTTTAAGAAGAGAACTATTACTTCTGTTCCATTCTATACGGAGATAAAAGAAAAATGTTTAAAAGGAAGAAAGTAGAAGATTTTTTTAGTGAATTCTAATTTATATATATGTGCGCGTATATATATACACATATGTATGTTTTCTTAAAAACGAATGAGATAATCGACATGAGCAGAGGTAGAAAATTCTCTTTTTTAATGAGAGCACTGTGAAAAAAAATTAGAGCTAATATTTTATTGAATCAAAGCATAGTGAATGCGTTTATATTAAGTAGAGACATAATTATAGTTTTTGTTATAAAATTTTGGCACAACAATATATTTTTAT
The DNA here is from genome assembly GCA_946598075.1 of Artocarpus hirsutus. NCBI lineage: Eukaryota > Viridiplantae > Streptophyta > Magnoliopsida > Rosales > Moraceae > Artocarpus > Artocarpus hirsutus. The sequence goes on from CAMOHE010051193.1 coordinate 40,182, forward strand.
TATTTAGTAGGGGTATAAATTTTATTATAAAATAAGGATATATTTGATTTTTAAAAAAATTAATAGATAAAAATCTAAATTCTTAAAAATTGTACATGCACTACAAAATATGCAGACCACACCAAGGAATGAAATCACTCAAATTAATTTCCCCTTTTAATCTAGGAGTTAGTAAAAACTGAGGTTTTATTACGAGGAAGGTTAATATCTTTGCGTTATGCTCAAGGATTCAAAAGTTCAAAAGTGAGTATTTATTGGCTACTCTAATTCAACAAAACGAGACTTAATTTGGTAGATAAAGAATTTGAATAACAAGATTATTTTATCCACTGAATTCTGGTCCAACCTCTGATTCATACAATATTGAGAAGCTGATTTATGTTCAATGATAAATTTTAGATCTGAAAAAATTGATCTGTAAAAGTCAAGCAAAAGGGCTATTGGAAAATATTTGGCTCAACATGTTCAATTCTTGGTGATATAACATTTTTTTTTTCATTATCCATACTTACTTAAGTATGGTTGTTTCAAGCAAGTTAAAAAGATGATCGACAAAATCAGTTCTAACCAAAACTTTTTAATTACTATAGTGTAAAGTTCTTACATGCTACAGTGATTAATAAAACAAACTATCGTATAAAGCTCTCACTTGTTATATGGTTTATTCAAAAGTTTCGTTCTAATCACTTCCCAAACGCCCTTAAAATGTTGGCATACTTGTTTTGCGCCAAGGTCCTATTTCTACAGAAGAGCACAAATATGAAATATTGTACTCTCAATATTCTGCGTAGAAGTTGCGAGTTTGACTTCATATTCTCTTTACCTAACCAAAAGGATACAGTGGATGATGAGATGGAGTCGTATTAAAAAAAAAATTTTACAAGTTGTGTTTTCTTTTAAATAGAGTTTTAGAGATACAGCATACGTGTTTTACCCGTCACACAAACTTCTTAACCGATTAATCTGCAACTCGCGATGTAAATTTTTAAAGTGCACAGTTATAGATTAGACTGTTAAAATTTTAATGTGAATGTTAAAATATCATATTTTACTAATGGAATAAAATTGCCTTTTTCATTGTAAAAATTTCCGGTTTGATAAAACGAATAGGTTGTTTGGCATCTCCACGGTTCCTATCAATAAATAGTGTAAAGTTCTTAACAGTTGTAATGAAAAACAAAAAGTTATTACAATGTAAAACATTTATATGTTACAGTTTTTAAATCAAGATGTTTGGTTTTAACCACTCTGTTATACACGTTAAAAAAATTTAAAAGATTACCATTTCATTTGAAAACTCTCACATATTATAATAACAATAAAAAAATCATTTTAATATAAAACTTTTATATATTATCTTAAAAACAGTTGTGCCTAGCTAGCCAAATAACCTAAAAGTACATGACACAAATCACCCATCACATCGTAGCGTGTAACATCCTCCAAAACGGCGCGTACCGCCACGTCAGCAATGACATTCACAATAAAAAAACAAAAATAAAAATAAAGGAGAAATAAAAGAAAAAGGGCAGAATGTTCCAGTCAAGCGTGAATGTGCGTGCGGTGGACGGTCGGAACTCGGAAGAGCCAGCCGTCAAGTTCCGTCAACTACCCACGTCAAGTCCGCTGTACAATAACGACTCTCCCTTGAAAATTTATAATACATCAACTAAACTGGCCTCCGTTACCGTTAATTCTTGCATAAGTCACCGTCAGAAAAACGCTTCCTTTATATACATTCGTGTGTCAGCTCTCTGTGTTCTCGAAAGCCTCTCTTGTCGTCGAAGAGAATTTTCCACACAAAAAAATTCAGAAGAAACTGAAAAATCAAATAAAAAAAAGGAAAGAAAGAAAGAAAAGAAGATATAAAGAAAAGACTCTTGGGTTGAAGAAGAGACTATAGATAGTCAAAAGAAGAAGGCTCAGGACAAGAACTCAGAATTAAAGGCAAGATTTTTGCAGTGCCAGAAGATTGATTTTAGCCGAGAGAGAGAGAGATTTCAGGTTCTTTCTTCCCTTTCTTTCTAGCTATTTTTGCTATGTAGATTTAAGTTGTTATTTGATTGTTTTTAAGTGATTTTTTGTTGGATGATTTGGGGTTGATGGAAATGGAGAAAAATGAATTGGGTAGTCGTTAATTTTTGCATAATTTGGGTAGGATTTGTGATTTTAATGAAAAAATATGGAAAAAATTTAGTGGGCATATGTAATTAATTTCTCTACTTTTTCAGAGAAGTGATTAACGCTCAATACATATGGTTTTAGGTCAAAGCAGAGTTTAACTTACCCCGCAAATATCTCTGCCCCCCCTTTTTTTTATTTTTTTTTCTCAAGCTCTCTCTAATCATGCTGGTTAATTAAATTTTATTTTTAGTAAACCTTTTTTGTTTGATATTGATTGATGGTTAGCAAATTAATGAAAGTCAATAACCATTTCCCCTCTCCTTCCCATCATAAGGGAAAAAAAGGGGGAAAAAGTCATTTGCTTGACATATATATGAACATTAAAAAACAAAACCTTTATATGATTGTTTGTTCTCAGAAATTAACTTTTCATTTGCACTTTGAACAAGACTCTTAGTTATAGGGCCTGTCAAAAGACCTGTCTGTAAAACGGAAAGTTCTGGTACTTATTTTGTGCAAGTATAATTATTAACAAAGTGTAATATCAAATAATTTTTTTAATTAAAGGAAAATAAATTCGATTTTATCTATGCCATAAATTTCTTGTCATGCATTTTGTCATTGGCCATCTTCATCCTCAACTTTTTTTCTTTGCATTGAACATTACAGGCTAATGTTTTCTCATCACCAAGGCTAAGAAGTCACAGACCATCCCAAGGTTACGGAGTCATCTTTCTAGTCTTTCCTGGTTTTGGTAACATTATTAGTGGAATTTTTTGCCGTCTCAAGAACAAAACCAGCTGATGTCAATAGTATTACAGCATGGACTCGCACCAGCTGTTTAGAATTGGTGTATCTGGTGCAGCTCTTTCCTCCTGCACATCTTCTTCTCATTCCTCAGTTTCCTCCTTACAAAACCAGCTCCACGGATCGCTCAAATTTGAATTTGGAAACTCGCCATCTTCGACCTTTTCGTCCCATTTCGACTCCGACTCCCTTACCACCTTAAGCGACAGCCAAGAGCAGTACAGTTCCACTAACGAGAATCTGTCTGGAGTTGGTCTTTCTTGCAATTCGCCGATCGAGACGGACAGCTACTTCCCGCGGTTGTGCCCTCCCGTCGAAGGCCTCCGCGACCGTCTTCAACTCTATTCTGGTAAGACTTCTCTACAGCAGGATGCAAGCGGCAATCAGAACTTCAAGCACGCTTTGCTCAAATTAGAAACCGCATTGATGAGCCCCGACGAGGAGGAGGAGGAAGTAACCAGGTTGAAGACTTTGATCGGAGACCAGCAGAGTCCGGTTCAGAGATCAATGTCGTGGAGGGAGGATAGTTATCGACAAGGGCCAAGCCTAATTCAGCGGCAGACATCCCTTGTCATCAGGCCTCGGCAATCCAGCGAGGTTTCCCGAACCGAGAAGCGACACAAGACAATGGAAGATGAAATCTTTTTGCAGCAGGACATTTCTCCTTGTAATCTGAAGCAACTCCTGATCGCTTGTGCGCGAGCCCTTGCGGAGAACAACTTTGAGACGTTTGAGAAGCTGATCGAGAAGGCCCGTGCCGTTGTCTCAATCTCTGGCGAGCCAATCCAGAGACTTGGCGCCTACATGGTGGAAGGAATGGTGGCGAGAAAGGAGACCTCCGGAGCCAACATTTACAGAGCACTCCGATGCCGAGAACCCGAAAGCAAGGACTTGCTTTCTTATATGCAAATCTTGTATGAAATCTGTCCTTATTTGAAGTTTGGTTACATGGCAGCCAATGGAGCCATAGCTGAAGCTTGTAGAAACGAAGACAGAATTCACATAATTGATTTTCAGATTGCTCAAGGAACTCAATGGTTGACCCTTCTTCAAGCACTTGCTGCTAGGCCTAATGGACCGCCTCATGTTCGGATCACTGGCATTGACGACCCCGTCAATCAATATGCTCGTGGTGATGGATTAGAGGCGGTGGGAAGAAGGTTAGCGGCGGTGTCTCAGAACTTCAACATCCCTGTGGAGTTCCACGCTGTGCCAGTCTTTGCCCCGGACGTGACGAGGGAAATGCTTGACGTCCGCCCTGGGGAAGCCCTCGCGGTGAACTTCCCCCTCCAGCTCCACCACACGCCCGATGAGAGCGTGGACGTGGAGAACCCCCGTGATGGGCTGCTCCGGATGGTGAAGTCGATGTCGCCGAGGGTCGTGACACTTGTTGAGCAGGAGTCGAACACAAACACAACACCGTTCTACAACCGGTTTCGGGAGACCCTTGACTACTACCTGGCAATGTTCGAGTCGATTGATGTGTCTTTGCCGAGGGACTCGAAGGACCGGATCAATGTTGAGCAGCACTGCCTGGCGAGGGACATCGTGAACGTGATTGCCTGCGAAGGGAAGGAGAGGGTGGAGCGGCATGAGCTTTTCGGAAAGTGGAAATCGAGGTTGACAATGGCGGGTTTTCGGCAGTATCCTTTGAGCTCTTATGTCAACTCTGTTATAAGGAGTCTGTTGAGGTGTTACTCTGAGCATTACACTTTGGCTGAGACGGATGGGGCTATGCTTTTGGGATGGAAAGACCGGAATCTCATCTCAGCTTCTGCTTGGTGCTGAGAAAAAAGAGAAAATAAGAAGAGAGATAGAAATACAAAATAAACAATCTTAACCGTCAGATTTTGATCGAGTTTCTTCAGATGATCAGTTTTCTAATTTGAAAATGATTCTGATATGATCTGACGACAAATAACTAAAGGCCCTAATTCTTTTATTTTCTTTTTTTTTAAATATATTCTTGTGTCCAAATGTTATAGACCTTAGGAGCAGCAATTGGAGAGTTTGAGTGCATGTAACATATATATTGTGCAATATTCTGATGGCTGAACTATATATGAGCGTAAATCATGTTCTTTCCACTTACAGATTAAAAAAGAGATATGTTACTTTGTTTATTTGTAAAGATTAGTAATATGTATTTTTTCAGTCCACAGAAAGGCATTTGCATTTTTTCTTTGTGACATTTTTTTTTTTGTATTGCTATTAAGATGTTTATGCCTTTCTTTTCTACCTAGACTCAAGCTGCATTTAAACTTATCACCAAGTATTTCTTGCACACACAACCTGTAACGCCCTTTTTGACGGACGTCACAGATGTCGTTATATTCATTCATTGAACCATTAATTGAAGTAAATCTATTATAAATTATAACATGTATTCGAAATCATAGTTTGAAAAAGCATACCCAAGATCCGTGCATACATTTTTTTTTTTTTTTACAATTCACGAGAATTTATAAATTTCTTAATATCACAATTCGCTTTTCTATAAACATCATGTAAATAGTTTGCTAATATCATTGAAAATTAAATTAACTTTTGAAGACATTAATAAAATTCTTTGAACACAGTTCAGTAGGCAGAACTTTAGATTTTGGCAAGCCGAACTCGACCGGCAGGTTCGGCAGGCCGTCCGAGGCTTTGCAAAAATGGGGTTTTAAATTCGATAAGTTCTGCAGGCCGATACATGGCAATCGGCAGGCCGATTAAACTTTTCGGCAGTCCAACTAGTAATGGTCGGCAGGCCAAACTGTTATAAAAATAATTTGTTTTAAAACAAGTTTTAAAGTTTCAAATGCGAAAGAAGCCCATCCAATAAACATTCTCAAAATTATAAAACATATCCTTAAAATTCAAAAATAATAAACATACTCAGAATTGTAAATCATGGATTATTTCATTAAAATCTCTTTCTTTGGCGTTCTTTCATTTGCAATTCATCTTGTTTAGCTCACACGCTCGTCTTGGTCCTCCTCCTAATCCATGGTTCTTTAACCTTTATTTGCAACATGATATAAACTTGAATAAGCTAATGCTTAGTAAGTACATTTATAAATCTCATAACTTAAAACATTTCATGAACATCATCATCATCATCATCATAATTGTGCTCTAGGCACATTTTTATAGGGAACATATCTTTCTTTACATTGTCTATATTAAAACATTATTCATTTTATCTTAAGGGCCCAAGTGTTGCACCATAACATCATCATAGGCGTGCCGCCATGAGAGGAGAGGGGTAGCTAATCCCAAACCAAACATGACAGCATAACTTATCATATCATAACATAATATATCATTGGGTGTGCAACACTTATTTAGGTGATACATATATACATACTTATATTTTCATGCTTTGAAAAACGTTATCATCAAAACATGCATAAACTTTCATACCTTAAAACTTCCATAATAATACTTCATGAAAAATCATCATAAAACCATCATAGATATCTCATGAACATAATTTCAAACCTTTATAAAACATATCATATTGCAGGTGAGAATGTACTTACCTCAAAAATCTTACTTAACCTTACTTTTGTAGGTAACGACGCCGCGGTCTCGATATGCTCACTTCATATTGTGTTCATGTCATGCATTCATAAAATGGCAATTAACATTTAATTTCAACGAATTAATCACCACAACTTAACATCCATTTCATACAATATCATACATACATTCATCTCTTGAAACATGACAGTTCATACTATATTTTCATTAACCATAAAACATTAAAACAACACTTTCAACACAATTATATTTCTGACCTCTATGAATTTAAAAATTTAATAACTTAATATACACACATAATTAGAGCACCAAATTTTTTTCAAGAACAAAGTTAACATATATACACATTACCATGATTTTTCGTTAGTCATAAAAATTTCATTTAATATTTAAAACAAGTCATACATCTTACATACCAAAATCTACCAGCAACAATAACACAATGAACAATTCTTATCTCAGGTCTATTTATCACATTTTCATACCATAGAAAAATCTAAAAAAATTAAGAGATATAATAGACACATAGAACTATAACATATCCAAAAATCACCTTTAAATAAATTTTATACAGCTCAAATCATGCATTAGATGGCAGAGACAAAAATAGCCATAAACAATTTAGACAGTGAATTACATGCAATAATTATTCCCAAACAATTAAAATAAATTTATTTAGACCTCAAAATTCATATGACATTATATTAACATATAATACAGTGCCTCCACAATTTCTCATCACCATATAAAATCATATAATCATACAAAAACATTACACAATAAAAGTTCAACAAATTTACTGTTTAAACCGTCTAAATACCTAGCATCCATAAAAACTCCATAACACTTAAAATATTAATCAAATCATCACCCAACTTTCCAGTCCTTTACTTAACATATTTGTGAACATTTTATAAAAATTTCGTGGGAAATATCAATCATTTACTCTATAAACAAAAACTACATTTTATGCAACATAAACAATCAGCAACACATTTCTATGCGGTGCAGAGCATGAACAATTAATATCTCAGCCTACTTAACACGAAATGGCACGAAATTTGGAGCAACATCACATAACATATTTATGAAAATCATATTAAAATTTCAGAGCAAACGGAAATTTGTAGGCAAAGATATAAGGGTCAGAACATAGAGACAATTCAACACTACCGTTTAGCATAAATCAACAGTGAGTGAGAGAATGAATAAAATTCATAAATTTTATAGAAAAATCAAAATAACGTGAAACTTGGAAGGATATCACATAACACATACATAAATAACATATTAAAAATTCAGAGCAAAACAAAATTCCTAGACAAAGATATTGCAGTTGGATTGAGGAGAGAAATACAATTCAGAAATATCGAAAAAAAATGAGTTCTTACCTCGAAACAATTTCTCTTCAATCTTCTTTTGAATTCACCCAAAAATTCAATATTATACTCAAATAATACTAGGGAATTTGAGAGGGAGAAGAAGAAAGATGAACAAGATGAAGAGAGAAAGAATGAGAGAGAAAGGGAGAACGTGAAAGAGAATGCGTGAGAGGGAGAGAGAAAGAAAAAGAGCGTTATAAAAATAAATTTTTGTTTACATTGAAGTGAAACTCCCACTCTTTAACATTAATCAAAATTTTCTAATTAAATTCAAGGCATAAATCATGGGGAAGTGGAGAGGTTTGAGGGAAAAAAGTCAGAACTTCCAAGAATGGTTCAAGTTACCATATTTTGTCTTTGTAAAACGGGAAACCTTATCAAGGGCATTCAATCAATTCAATGTCCAACATTAATTTTCCTAAAATGAGTAAATTATTCCATAAATGTGCTAATCAATCAAAAATTATTATCCAATCATCCAATCACAAATTTTGTGAAATTTCTGCTGACTGCTCGTCAGCTATCATCGGCCTGTCGATCTTTGAAGTCCAGCCTACCGATGATATACCATCGACTCGTCGTTCCGAGGGAATCATTTCGGCCTGCCGAACTAAATGGTCCGGCCTGCAGATCTGCCCTATCATACCAAAATCATCCCAATCATTAAATTATCATAAAATTATGATTAAACATATAACATTAATAACGTGAACACTTGAGCACATCAATTCTACGTGAGCGTCACCTGTCATAGCACTTTAAAATAAAATGATTAGCACCATTATATTATATATCATACACATAACATAAATATAACACTTATCGTCGTTATTAATATGATATAATCCGTTATATAAAAATTTGACGGGTATTTATTACACAACCTTACATTACAGAACCCCTGTGAAAGAGGGAATGAAAGGGAATATCTATTCAACCTGGGTGCAAGTGTAGCTTTCTAGAGCAGAGATCTAGAAAACTAGGATTGTGTGTGTGTCTATATATATATATATATATATATATTTTTTTTTTCTTGGTCCCTTTCCCTCTGTAAAAAATAATGAATATGAAGGGTATATTCTGGCAACACAGTTACAACGAATTTACTGTGTTATATGAGAATTTTACATTATAGTTTATTTTTGCTTTATACTATAGTATATAAGAGCTTTACGTTATAACAATTGGAATGATGTTGCCAAACAAAGCCGAACTCTATTGGAGCAGCAGGTATTATGTGGCATTGTACTCAGAGGAGGAACCTTGTTGAGATTAAATTGAATTTATAGAAAGAAATTAACGGATGCTATTTTTTTTTGGTTGAAAACGGATGCTATCCATTTAGGTATTAGTAAACTAAACTATATTTTTGTAACAATTGGAGTAATAGATTTTTCGATTGATTGTGGGCAGTTTGGGATTTCTAGCGATCAAGTGATCAAATTTTAACCCTCATTCTAGAATCTGCTTCGGGGGTACACATACAAGAAGGGATTTGGGTTTGCATGACCAGTTGTTATCGGAGAGTTATATATGAAAAAAGTTGTTTTCATTAATGGCTTATCTAACGTTGATCACTGATATCTATTTGTGTAAGTGTAGTTAACTGACGATTTTGAAACATGCTTGAATCGATTTGTTAATAAATTGTCGTTTTCAAATAGAACGTAGCACGATGATTGTATGGATATTCGTCCCCAAGACGCCTTTACTAAACTTTACAAAAATATAATGAAAAAGGTAATGGGGTTGAAAAAGAAAGTAAAATAATAAGATTGAACATTATTTATTTTTTTCGTGCTTTTACTTATCTATTTAACGGTGTAATGGAAAACAATCCTATTCACTTTCTAGTGTTTACTTAGGGCTTGGTTGGCACACTGTATTGTATTGTATTGTATTGTATTACATTGTATTTTTTGTATATAATATAATAAAATGCAATGCACTCTAATACAATATAATACAATACGGTGTGCTAAACATACTCTTATGAATATGAATTTCACTCCATGTAATTACTAAATATCCTTTTTATATACCAAATAACTATTACCTAATAACATGTGAAGTTAGACATCTATGTAAATTTAGCATTCATTTTTTTGATAAGAAATCAATACTAAAGAGGATGTGAGGATTGGCATTGTATTTCCTCATTTTTTTAATGGTGTGAGGCTTACAAAACTCATTGCTGATTAATAAATAAACAAGTAAACACATTATTAAAAAGAAAATTGAATCATTCTTTACACTTTTTTTCTTTTGATGGAAAGTAAAGATGCCCTAATGCATAATAAGACCACATGTGACAATATTATGTTTGTATCGCATTCTGTCACATGTAAAACGAAAACTTTAATGATAGCTACATATTTATGTAATGACAACCATTGTCATGAAAGCTACCTCACCTATAATAATATACATACCACACACGCAATATCGTGGGCTATAAATTATAGTAATTTTTGTGATGTAGGAGTAGTTTGAAAAAAAAAAATATATATATTTATAAGCAATATGTCGGTTGGCGATATTAGAAAACCAATAAAATAAAGCAGTAAAAGAGTGAAAGTGAATGCCAACTATATCGATATGGTAAGCTTGAAGGCTGGCCCTAGCTAATGGAAATTGGACACAAATTTAATGTTTAATTTTTGATCTCGTTGTTAGTATCATATTGATAGACGCATTTAAATTGAACTGATTTTTGTTTAATTATGTCTAATTCATATTAAGCTATTCTCTCTCTCTTTTTGCGTGTATTGTGCACAGTCTCTCTCTCTCTTCACGTTTTTTTGGGATACAACAGGCTATCAATTATTTTTAATTATTTTCATTTTTTGCTAGAGAGAACGATATACACGAAAAGAGGAAGAGGGAGAGATTAGCTTAACACGTGTTAGACGAAAGTTAAGCAAAAATCAGTTGGTTTTTTTCTCTTTTTTTGCCGGGGAGTTTTAATGTGATTGGTTAACCCTAATGGTGACAAAAATAAGATAACATTGAGTGCAATTTGACACAAATTACATGGCACGTAATTCATGTTGGCAGCTGGTGGTACGCTAATAAATAGATTAGTCTTCCACAAGTGCTCTGCACCACATATGCACTATTTAAACCTAACACATAGAGATTGTTTGGTATTATTTTTAAAATAGGTGAAAATATTTTTGTTTTGAAAAATAAAAATTTTTTAAAAATTCTACTGAGAGTGTTTTTAAAATTTTTATTTCAAAAAATATTCGAAAATATTTTTAAAAATTTTAAAAACAAGACCAGAATATTGAAACCTTTGACAAAAAATAAATATGATTATTGAAGCACAAAATAAAATCATATATTAAATATGTTATTTTTAAATTTTTAATGACAAATATAATATTGATATTAATATTTATATTCGGCATGGTGAACTTTCGCTTTAATGGGCCTTCATCTAGAACCTCGAAGATGTTGACAACATTATTTTTTTTTTTTCCCCACTTGCACTCTCTAATGTCTCTCCTGGAAGGAGATTTTTTTAATAGTAATCTAATTTATAACTATATAAAAATGTTATAACAATTTTTCTTACCAATTTCAAAGAGAACGCCGGCAGGTAATGCCGTATTTCTTTTAATTTCATTTTCACGTTCTTAATCTACATTGTCCATGTAAGAGAGAGAAAAAAAAAGATTAACGTTAAGAATTAATAATTTAAAACCTATCTCACTTCAAAAAAAAATTAAAACCGATCTTTAAATGTTTTATTGCTACATTAATTACTTGCACAGGATAAATAACAATATTTTTTGAAGATACATGATCATTGGCAGTAATCATTTTTTTTAACTAAACATAATTTTGTCTTTGCATAATGCTCTCTTTTCCCCCTATAACATCTCCTTTTCTTCTTCGTTCATATTTTCTGCGTTTTGTCTATACTATATTTTTTCTGGAAACTAGGTTGGACTCGTTAATATTATTTTTTATGTAATTGTAAATGCACTTGCACACTTATTATCGATTTTTGCATTCATTATTTGTTTCTATAACATGCTGTCATTCTATCATTTTTTGTTATACATTATTCATTATTATCTTCATAATTTCCTGGCATATTTTCTTCGTTTTATATAATTTGTTTTCCTTTATATCTATATATATATATATATTTATTTATTTATTTTGTTTAGATTTGACCGTGAGAAATTTGTCCACAACATTCTCTTTCTGTTTTAACTTGGCTTCCTGCTCATTAAAAAGAAAAAGAATTTAAAACCAATACATGAAGCACAACTATATGTTTATAAATTTAAATATATACCAATACAATATATACAAAAATAATACTTTGTGCATTTTTTTACTACAAATAAAATAAATACCATGATCCTTGAACTGAAGACTTACATTAAACACCCAAACTTTTTTTTGACCTTAATTATAATTAAAAGAATAAGACAACTCTAGGAGCATATGTTAGAGGGTCAAACTTAATTCCTGATAACGGAAGGGAAAAAAAAAGAAATAGTATGGAAACAAGGATGGCATATATTAGGGGGTCAAACTTAATTCCTAATAATGGAAAGAAAAAACAAGAAATGGCAAGGTGAGATATCCTTGTTTCCCTCTTTTTTTCTTTTTTCCTCTTAAAAAAGACTTTGAGAAAACAAGGATAACATATATTAGGGGTTAGGGGGTCAAACTTAATTCCTAATAATGGAAAGAAAAAAAAAAAAAAAAAAGAAATGGCAAGGTGTGATGTCCTTGTTTCCCTCTTTTTTCTTTTTTTTTTTCCTCTTAAAAAAAAGACCTTGAGAACAACATTTTTTTTTTCAAAACTGAAGCACTGTAGGGACAAGGGTGAAAATATTATCAGCATTGGTGGAAATATTAGTATTTCAATGTTATGAAAATTTTGAAAAATATCTATATCGGTGGAAATTTTGACAAAAATTACGAAAATTACAAAAAATTTATATTAAATATATTGCTCTAAGATATAAAAGACATTATAAAACATAAATAAACATGATTTATAAAATAAACTTCATACATATATATGAGATTTGTCAATAACAAAAGGAAGTTCTATGAGGCTCAAACATGATTGGGATTCTATCTTGATTCAAACAATATTGGTAACTGAAAAATTCTATAATCATCATAGTTTTGTAAATTCTCCTAATTGTTTGTTTGAGAATATGATGGTATGCGCAGATGAGGTTAATTGAAAATTCTATAACCATCATAGTTTTCCGAAGTCTTGATTTTATGAATAATAACTATGAGGAGCCTCGTTTAAGGAGCTGTTATAATTGGATCGCAACTTTATAGATTATAAACTCATGAAAATATTATCTTCATCCAATGTTAACATTGTTGATGTTCTTCGCTCTCTCCTTGTAAACTCATAGGATAGATATTCATTCATTGAAAGTACAAAATCCCATAGACTATTTAAAGGAAAAAATTCATTAAATTTTGTAATTTCTGATATTACAAAAATTTTGTTGAAATTTTGTTGATATGTATTAAAATTTTGTACAATATACACTACATATTTTCGATATCGATATTTTTTTTCTAAAATTAATTGATATTTTTTATTTTTTTGATATTTTATTGAAATCGATAATACAGTAAAAACATATTTCCATACCTTGAAATTTTTGAAAATTCCAAGGAAATTTTTGTCCTTGTGTAGGGAATGTCGAATGACTTATTAACTTTTAAATGTTAAAATAAAATTTTATATAAATAAATTCATCAACTAAAATTTCTTTGCGCATTTAGAAAAAAAATAATAATTTTTTTACATTCAGAATTAAATTTCAATTAAAAAATCAAATTTGATTCCTTCCCTTCCTCCCCCCTCGCAAACTGATTTCAATATTTCCCTTGCGGTCCACTGAGCAAATGAGCTGGTAAGTTTTAATTGTTAAAATGTAACCTTCTTTAATAAGGTGTTTGACAAATTCAGTTCTAACTCAAACTGTATAATGTTGTTATATGTTATAGTGTAAAGCAAAACTATGCTACAACACTTATATGTTACAGTATTGTCAGTTCTAACTTTTAATTTTAACTCATTTCTCAAACACCTTATAAATAATTCACCAACTGAAATTTAATTTTTTTTATATCGTAAATGTTATTAAATTCAATATCAAAATAGACAAATGTTGTTAAATTCAATATCAAAAATTAAAATATCTCTCTCCCTCCCCTCTTCCTTTCTCCCTCTCCCTCTCATAAACATAGGACCAGAAACCCAATGCCAACAAAATCAAACATTGAAATTGTGATTTATTAGTTTATTCTAATTTCCTATCAATAAAAAGAATATAAACTACATCGAACGCAAATAAATTTCTCTTTCTCATCTCTTCTTTCTTTATTAGAACGTAGAGAAACTTTGCAGATATTCCACTTTCTCACCTCAGTATTCTATACGTACTCAAAATTCTGACAAGTTTTCTACACGTGTACACAATTTTCCACAACTCTTCTTAATGTTTTACACGTGTGCATGCATATATATACATCATTTGAAAGACACCTGATGCCCAAACAAAAAGATTGAAAAATAGTTTGTTGGGTAGCTGTGGCCACAGTTTTAATTGTCAACGGTGAAAAAACTCTTGAGAGTTACAATATAAAGTAAAAAAACAAATACAATATAAAGTTATCAGCAGTTATAATGTTATAAAATAATATTGATTGTAATTGTATTTTTTTAATACAAACATCTCATATGCCCCCTCTTTTACCTTATTAATAACTCCTATTCTACATTTTTTAAAGATCTACCTTAAGACCCAACCCTTTAATAGGGTGTTTGGGAGAGTGGTGGGAACCACTTTTTACTGTAGCATGTGAGAATTTTTTACTGTAGCAAATTTGTTTTTTTGTTACTGTAGCATGTGAGAACTTTTTACTGTTTATAACTGAGATTGTGGTGGGAACCACTTTGCCAAACACCCCCTAACCTTCCCCTCCTAACCTCTAACTAATCCTAACGATGTATGGTTTTATACCACGGTTACAACCGTGGATGTCAAACAAAGAGAGAAAAATAAAATACCATGCTCTGATATCTGGAACCGGATGAAAAAAACCAAAAGCCAAGAAACCACAGCTCGGAGAGAAAAAAAAAAAAAAAAAAACAAGGGAAAAAGTATGAGCTTCCACAAGTGATAAGAACTATTTAAAAATCTAATTAGCTTCATCCACTAGTCTGACTATGTACCAGTCCTGAAGTTAATTTGTCTAGAAAAGTAAAATAAAATAAAGTTGAAGAAAAGGATTATAAATTATATTAAAGCTATGAATTTATTGAGTCTCTCGCCCTCGCTGTCTTTGGGACCCGTTTATCCTTTTTCTCAATCTAAAATTATTGTCTTCAAGATATCAGAATAGGTTCTGTCTTGAAGCATATTCTCTTTTGTTTCTGAACGTTAGATACAAAATGAAACACAAGTGGCACCAACCGCTCGATAAATAAACATTTCTTGCCAGGATGAGAGTCGTTACACCTAAAGTTTAGAATTTGAATTAGATCTATTTCCTCATTCAATAAACATGCTGTCTTCTATTAAGTCACGTTTTTTGAATGTTCTGTACGTCTAGGCCTAGTGGATATATAATACTCGGTTTTGACTTGTGGGACGTGTAGAATATCTTGAAAATAAAATTGAGGAAACAAGAAAACAAAAGATATTAGAAGATAGAGTATTTAACGTGGTTCGGTAATTGATATGTCCATAATTCGCAGATTAAGAGTAAGTTTTATTATATTTGTATACTTATTTAAATTTTATCATGATTTTGAGGTCCAAAACAAAATGGGTCCTTCTTTGAAAGGACTTTATATAGATAGTATACGTTTGGTACATGCTGGAACTTATCAAAATCATATTAAAATAAAAGATGCATGTGATACAAATCCAAAGACTAAGAAAAGAGACATATGGTAGTTTATTTTGTAGGTCTTACCCCAAAGATCTCCAAACTATATTGCATGA
>CAMOHE010051194.1:5797-18066 GCA_946598075.1 Artocarpus hirsutus
AGGAATGACCCTAGACCCAACCTCTATAAATAGGGAGTAAGTCTAATGAGTTATTCAGATCAAGAGAGAGATTAAGAGTGATACTCTAGTGGTGAGAATCTGAAACTCCCTGAGAGCTCTTGTTCACAAATCACGAACACTAGCTTTGGGTTCTCTCAATTGATTGGAAGGAGAGTCACCTTGAGGAAGAGCTGTACGTGTGAGCCCACACTCACTCCGATCGTGGATAGAGAATAGCAAAGAAGACCAGTTGGTTGAGGCTCTTCTGGAACGTTACTTCTCTACACAGACTTCGGGAGCTTTTCGGCGTATAGAAGGTCAGTAAGATCAGGTTAATTTATACATATAGCATGTCAAACTTGTGTTTTGAAAAATACTCTGATTTAAATTTTTTAAAATTCCGCTGCGTATTATTTTTCCAACACAAGCGCGATTCAAGAATGATTTATATTGATAAATGTTTTTTAATAGATATTTTGTTTATCCTAATCTTTAACCTTTTTTATATAAAGTTTCATTTGGTTATTTAGAATTTACAAATAATCATTTCTCTTATGTAATTCACAACAACAACATAAATGTTGTAACCTTTAACCTTTTTTTTTTTTTTTAAATCACAAGTAAAATATTATTTTTTTCCGGTGTTTTTGAACACGGCGGGTTTCTGCTAGATGTGTACTGGGCACTAATAATGAATACTTTAGAAGAAGTTTCCACATAAGTTATTACGGAAAAATCAAATCAAGACTATAAAATATCCAATACAGTTTTGATAGAACCTTTATCGCTCTAGTGTGTTAATTTTATCAAAATATTTACTTCATCACTACCACGTAATTATATAAAAATTAATTTGCCTTTAGAAATCTTCTGTACTTATTTTATGGAAAAAAATATTTTTTTTTATTTTCTCTTTTCTTTTGTCATTCACAAAGTATGCAAAAGATGAAATTGAATTAAAATTTACAAATTCAAAAAATACATTTATAATTTTAAAAGTTGATTGATCAAGTGTATAAAAAAAATTAAAACTAATATATGTGCAATAAACACAATATAGATTTATAAGAAACTTTGAAAATGAACATCTTTCTATTTGAGATTAACAAGCCCAAAGTCGAATGAAATCTCATGATCTTTATGGTTGAGAGAAGAAATTATATATTTTTTTCGATGTGGGGCTGCTGCCAGTTTGCTTAGCACCTGTATTATAGCCTTACTGCAATTTGGCTCCAACAATATCTACTTTTATATAGTACATTATCCTGAACAATGTAAAAATCTCGTAGTTAAAGCTTCTGATAAAGTTTAATTTAAACATGAAAGGAAACAAATCACATGAACAGAATGCGTGTTGCCTTTCAAAATTTTATAAAAGGAGAAAATATCGCCACAACAATGGCTATGGGTGCAAGTTGTTGTGGAGCAAAAATGAGCAAATTTAGCCGCTTTTTTTTAATATAATTTTAAGGTGCGAATTTAAACTTTTCACCTTATGGTGGAGTCGGGGTGAAGATTATAGTCGGTTTCCTTCTCTCTTATGTTTTCTTCGTGATAGTTATATGTCATGTGTTTGTCCATTCGTGGAAGAAAATATAACAAAGACACTTAACTATGAAATTTTTGCAAGGATTCAGGCTAAAATACTACGTAAATTTATATGTTATGGGCCAAATAATTGGAACTGAAACTAAAATTGAGGGATCCTTTACGATATAACTCCTTTAACAAATAAATTTTACATTTCAGAAGCACCTATTATTCCCTATCGTACTTTTAGATCTTGTGTGGTAATGATTTTGTTTATGTTTTTGCTGGTAAGAGGAGAAAAATAAAAGCTATATTGACTTTCCAGTTAGTGGTTGGAATAAAATTTTTGAATGAGCTTACTTTAAAAAAAAAAAAATCAAAATCTCTAACAAGCATAAAAATTGTTAGAATAAATTTGATATGCTTTTATTAAAACTCTAGTTGCTTTTATCGTGTTCTTAAAACAGTTTTTTTTTTTTTTTACAAGTTATATTTTGTTATTTTGACTTAGGAGCTTTGTTGAAAGACCAAGAGGTTGTTTGGCGAGGACAGTCCAAACCAACTTCTAAGTTATGAATAGTATAAAGCTCTCACATATTACAGTAAAAATTAAAAAATTGCTACAGGGTAAAGCTCTTACATGCTATTGTAAAAAAACTTTTTAACCAATGTTTTAATCATCATGCCAAACACCCTATAAAACTTTCTATCTATTTTTTTTCTTTCATGAAAAATAATTAAAAAAAACTAAAGGTTTCTTAGAAGTTTTGATGGAAAACATTTCAAGAATATATGATTTTAAAAAATTTAGTCAAAGCGACATTAACGCTGCCTTGGAATCTCTGGCTTTTTACATATTTGTGTTGCTAGCTAACGAAGCATAGAGGAACAGCTAGTTACTAATGGGGTGATTGAAAGGGTAGTGGGAATTGTTGGTTAGAACCACTTTTATTGTAGCATGTGAGAGCTTTATACCGTAGCAATTTGTTTTATTGTTATTGTAACATGTAAGAGCTTTACACTTTTTATAACTAAGTTTGTGGTGGGAACCACGGTTCTCACTACTCAGCCAAACAGCCATTAAATCTTATGATTATTATGTGCTAAAGACGCTGCACAAACAAGGTAATTTGAAGGTTTATAAATTAAGGTCCAAGGATGTTCCAAGTAATGAAGGCATGAAGAAACATTCAATATTTATATGCCAGACACCCAAGACATGTTGGTCTAGTGGCATTGGGAAAAAGGGTGGGGTGGGTATTGGTTTGAAGGGAAGGAGGTTAGATCCTCCATTGTAAAAGAAAAAAAATGTATCTTTAAAAAAAATATTAATAGGTCAGAGTGCGCATAACATCTCGAACAGATCCTAATTCCAATTGTGTTTTTCATCCAAACTATAAGCTTTACTTTTCAAAAAGGAAAGGTACCCAAAACATCTTATGTGTTTTGTCTAAAATACCATTTTTTGTCTCTTTAATTATACAAATGCCTCAAACATCCTCAATATTTATAAAACCATACTCAAATACCTTTTGAAGCAATTAAATTTTTGAAAATTTCATGATTACTCTTCTCAATTTATCTTAAATGTTATTTTAAGCATGATTTAACTAAAATAATGTTTTAAATTGTATTTAGTAAAGATTGAGTAGGGTTAACTTGGTTTTTTAAAGTGTTAAATTGTTTGAGAGATATTTAATGATTTTATTAAGATTATTTTTAGAGTTTTTCACTGATTAAGATTGATTTTATTTAGTATTTTAGTTTAATAATCATTTCGATTGTTTTTGGTAAAGATTAAGTAGGGGAAACTTGGTTTTTCAAAAAATTTAATTGTTTCATAGATATTTTATAATCTTGAGAGTTTTTCCATATGATTATAATAAAAGAGACAAAGTACTATTTAGACAAAATACACAGGCGTTTTAAGAAATTTTTTTTTAAAAGGTACAAATGTAATGGTCATCTTTGTGGAAAATGTGTGTTATATTATCATTTTTATTCTCAAGGGATTTTTTTTTTTTTTGGCGTAAACGTTTATACCTAGCAATTTATTACTTGACGTCGGGTCAGGTATGTTGAATTATTGGAGAAAAAGGACTGAATTGTGCTAGCTAGTCAACAATATTAAAATTTTAAATTATACAGTAATTTGTCAGTTTGGCAGCTACTGAGCCGGTTGTTTTCAATTGTTTGTCATACTTATCGTTCGAACAAAGTCTCTCATATACTTGACCCAGTGTATACTTTGCTTTTCCTTCACTGCCAAGCATATGGACCTAAGTTTCGACGAAATTTTAAAAATTTTACCAAATTTTTAAAATTTTAAGATATTGAAATATCTTTCCCTTCTAATATTGATTTCGGTAAAATATCAAATAAATATAAAAAAATATCAAAAATTATCGGTGAAAATATCGAAATTGAAAAATCCGTATTGTATTTGATACAAAATTTTGGCACATAATACATATCGTGGAAATTTCGACCAAATTTTGATAATATCAAAAATTACAATATTTAATATAGGTTTTTTTAAAATAATCTATTAATATTTTATACTTTCAATGAATGAATATTTTCATGAATTTATAATCAATGAATTTGAAATACAATTATAGCAGCTCTTCCAATGAGGCTCCTCATGTTTGTTGTCCATACAACCAAGACTTTGGATAGTATAATGGTTATGAAATTTTTAATTATCCTCATCCGGGCATACTAGTATTGTCTTAGTCAAACAATTATTCAAAATTTTTCATTTGTGGAAATACATTGGGAAGAAGTCAAGAAACCTATACGTAGCATATTCATAACTATGTTCAATACTACTCAAATAATATGTCATGATACTAATACTGTTTGAATTAAGATGAAATCTCAACAAGATTTGAGCTTCACCGAACTTTCTTTTGGCATTAATAAATTTATTATGCATGAAGTTTATTATGTAAATAATGTTTATTTATGTTTGTCTTTAATGTTTATCTATAAGTATTAGAGACATTTTAATGTAAAATTTTTGTAATTTTTGTCGAAATTTTCACCAATATCAATATTTTCCTTGAAATTTTCGTAAAATTAAAATACCGATATTTTTCAACCTTGCTTCCAAGTCCTGTGGCACATACATGCATACATATATATTCCAATGATTACATTTCCAGTAGATATTGTTATTATTAGCCATTTAACGTTGTCACGAAGTGTATGGTTGATAAAAAAATTATGATAATTAATAAAGTTCAATTGTTATTATGCTACATCATTATTTTTATTGTTAAAATACACCTTTATTAAAAACATAACCATTAAAAACAAGTTTATATGTACACACACACACGTACTACACTTTGATACATTGCATTGACTACATTTTCAATAGATATTGTTATTATTAGCCATTTAATGTTTGTTACGAAGTGTATGGTTGATAAAAAAAATTATGATAATCAATAAGGTTTTATTGTTATTATGCCACATCATCATTTTTATTGTTAAAATATACCTTTATTAGAAACATAACCATTAAAAGTAACAATTAAAAACAAGTTTATATATATACACACACGTATTGCACTTTGATACGTTGCAGTGACTTGCCAATCTTTCTAAAACTTTGTTCATGGATATTCCTTTCATATTATTAGGCCGTTTGAAAGAAAGGTTGAAACCATAAGTTATAACTATGAACAATGTAAAGTTTTTACATGCTACGGTAAAAAGCAAAAAATTATTACAAAATAAAGCTTTCACATACTATGTATTGTTCTCAAATCAAAAATGTTGCTTCGAACTGTTTTTTCAAGGCCTATGTAGTACTCATGTTAATTCCTTTCCATGTTTGAAAGAGTTGATGTCGCTCTTCCCACACGTATTAGGTTGTGTTTGATTGCAAGAAATTAAATGGAAAGAAGAAGAAATTAATTGTAAAGGATCTAGAAAGAACATATATGTGAACAAAATTCCATTTGTTATCATAAGAAGGGAAATTTACATCAGCATTCCTTGTATTTAAGTCTGCATCATATTAATACCATGGACGGGTTTTAATTAGACAATAGCAAAAATATCCTTGACAGGGAAAAAAGAAAAAAAAATAATAGTAAGAGAATAATTTCAAGAATTTATTAAAAAAAAACCAAGAAACGTAAAATTTTTTATTAAAAAAATGATAGATTTGTTTGGAAGATTAAAGAGGTTTAAATGCAAATTTTGAGTTGAACAAGTGTTTGATTGTATAAATTTCAAACCTAACTTAAAACTTTCAAAAGATAATTTAAGCTCAAATAGTGCCCAAACTCAGAGTTACCTCCTCTAATTTCAAGATTTTTAAACTTAACCTTTCTTACATATGAGAAAATTTTTGCTCCTTTTTCCATATTCAAGTACAATTTCAAACTTTGACTTCCAGTTTAAATTTCACCTTTAGACCATGCTTTTTATTTTTTATTTTAAACCCAAAAAGTTCAAACTATCATGATTCAAACTCTTAAAACAACCGAACTTGTTGTCAGCAAGTAAAGGAAAAAAATATATATATATGGTAAGCGCCAAAGCCTCTCGTTAAAGAGATAAGAGTGACCCCCTAACACACTAACGTCATGTTCAGAATACCGCGAGGTTTGACGAGCATCGTCGAAGGCTCACTAGTCACCAATGCGTCTAGAAGGCCGACCACCGTCCATGGATTGGCAAGGTCTAGAGCATGGTGCCATTGGCATTTTTTGAGACGGGGAACATATTTTTGCATATATAAAAGAGACAACCTTTTTTGATATATGCTTTAATACAAAATAAGTGTCCATCTCTCTTCTATTTCTTTTTCTTTTTTCCCCATTTTTTCTTATATATATTTTTCAATTTTTATCTTTTTCTCTTTTTTTGCTAGAGTCTACTCTAGAATCCAATTATTGTATAAATTTACAATGTATTTTTTCAAAATACGTTTCTTTCCTTGTTTTGTCCTTTCTATTAAAGAAATTTTTTTCCTCTCACCATTTTATCTTTGCAAATATTATAGTGTTAACAACCTATTTAAAACCACATAAGATCTCTATTACTAAAAAAAAAGTCAAAAAATAATAAGAGTTTTTAAAACTTTATCGTGATATAAAACTTGCAAAATTATTCTCACGTGCGTTGCACATAACATATAACTAGTAGGAGAAAAGCAACTTAGTTATTATTATTTTATTTTTTTTGCAACTTTTGTTAGTTTGATTCATACAGATGGCGAAAAGAAAAACCAATACTTCAAAATTTCTAACCTGGGTTAAATATTGAAAGTTATGTTTAAAAGAAGCACCTCCTCAAATTTTTGGAAATAAAAATCCACACCTTTTACTATTTTACCTATTTAAACTTTTGTAATAATAACTATTTTAAAATTATTATTTTTAAAAAAGATTTTCCTATTTACTGAACTTATTATCTATGGTGAGAGATTTATCCTTTTTTCATAATTTTTCCCCTTATCCCCTACCTTGTTAGGTATAGTTTTTATCCCCCACTTTATTAAATATAACTAGAGTTCAATTATCTTTTTCTAGGCGGATTCAACTCGCATGTCCCTTCTACTACTTCACCTATTTAAACGTTAGTAATAATAACTATTTTAAGTTAATTATTTTTAAAAAGATTTACCTATTTACTGAACTTATTATCTATGGTGAAAGATTTGTCCTTTTTTCATAATTTTTCTCTTTATCCCCCACTTTTTAGTTATAGTATTTATCCCCCACTTTATTAAATATATAATGAGAGTTCAATCATCTTTCTAAACTAATTCAACTCACATATCTCTTTTTTCAAATCCCTTTTAATATTATAATCTTTGTATTAGACTTATGTGTGCGTGAATTACAATGTAGGATTTTTTTTTATATAATGCTAGTTGTTATTAGGATTTGAACTTAAAGTCTTTTTTTAAGCCTATCCCACTCTTACCAACAATACTAGTATTGAGATTGATAGTTATTTGAAGATTCAAAAACTGACCAATAACAAAAAAGATAAATTTAAATTACAAGTAATTATTAAACTATTTTAGTAAGTAAATACAAAAGAATACATGACTACTTTAAATTATTAAAAATAAATAATTACAATGAACAATGAAACAAAATCAACCTATTTCTAAAAATCCCAAACTACTTTTAATTTTGAAATTAAACTATTTTAGTAAGTAAATACAAAAGAATACATGACTACTTTAAATTATTAAAAATAAATAATTACAATGAACAATGAAACAAAATCAACTTATTTCTAAAAATCCCAAACTACTTTTAATTTTGAAATAAACTATTTTAGTAAGTAAATACAAAAGAATACATGACTACTTTAAATTATTAAAAATAAATAATTACAATGAACAATGAAACAAAATCAACTTATTTCTAAAAATCCCAAACTACTTTTAATTTTGATTCAACTTATGTCACCCGACAGCTTTCAAGTAGCTGAAAACTGGCTTCTCAGGAACAGGTATGTACTTGACAAGCCATCCGATTGGCCAGGAAACGGCTGCAATCCCAACACATGCACCCCACTGCACCAGATCCAACCTCTCCGTATCAGCAAACTTCTTCAGAAACTCCACCATCAACACCTGAAGAAGAACCGTTATTCCGATGATTCCCAGAAAAAGCCTGTTCCGGTGTATCCCTTTAAACACATTCTTCTTCTCCAGCTTCCTCGCGTTGAACTCATTGAATACTTGACAGAGCACAAACGTATTGAATATCAGAGTGTCTCTTACTTTGTCGTTCACGCCAAAGATTGATTTCCCTTTGAATTGCAGGATCAGCAGGACAGATATTTGATAAAATGCCTGAGGCAAGAGGTTTCTCCACATGATGTTGGTGATCAACGGCTCCGATCGCCCCACCGGCGGCTTCTTCATGAGTTCGTTTGTGGGCTTCTCCGTGGCCAATGCCAGCGCTCCTAGAGTGTCCATGATAAGATTTACCCAGAGGAGCTGAACTGCTGTTAGCGGGACTTCGCCTGCCGAAACCGCGGCTACGAAGTTGATCACGAGCGCCGCGACGTTTACCGTTAGCTGGAATTGGATGAACTTTTGGATGTTGTTGTAGACGCACCTTCCCCACCTCAAAACCGTGGCGACGGAGGCAAAATTGTCGTCTAGGATTACGATGTCGGAGCTCTCTTTGGCGACTTCGGTGCCTTGGATTCCCATGGAGAGTCCGATGTCGGCTTCTTTCAATGCAGGAGCGTCGTTGGTGCCGTCTCCTGTGACTGCGACGACGTGGCCTTTTTGCTTTAGGCATTGCACCATTAGTAATTTGTCGAATGGAGATGATCTCGCCATGACGAGGATTTTTTCGACTCGTTCCATTCTCTGCTCCTGCGTGTAGCTTCGGAACTCCTCACCTTCTATGACTGCTTTGCTCAACATGTCTTGGTCTAAGCCCGGTTTGAGTATTCCGCACTCCGTGGCTATGGCCTTGGCAGTGAAAATGTTGTCTCCGGTGATCATCTTGACGTTTACCCCGGCATATTGGCAATCTTCCACCGCTTTCTTCACTCCAGGACGGCACGGATCTTTGATACCAACCATGCCTAATAAGGTCAATCCATGCTCTTCCAATGTCTCTTTTGAATCCTCCATTTGTATGGCTTCAACTTGTTTGTGGGCAAAAGCAATGCATCTTAGGCTGCCAGCAGCCATACCTTGAATAATTTTCTCGAATTCGGATTTTCCACTCTCATCAATTTGTTTGACAATTCCGGAGGCGTCATAGTAGCTAGAACACATTGCTAAAACCATCTCAGCAGCTCCTTTCCAGTGCACCCACATTGTGTTGTCCATCTTCCTCTTCATCAAAACTCCGCTTCGCTTCTTCTTCGAATTGAAGGCCTCAACCCGAACTATTGCGCACCCTCTCGTTACTTCCTCCATATCCATCTCCAACTCTTGAACAGCCCATGAGAGAATCGCCTTCTCCGTTGGACTACCTGATATCTCAAGGTCGGATCCCTGACTAGGCTTGTATATGCTGCCCGTAGTGTTCAGAGCTATTCCTTCTCGGAATAGTCCTATAACATATGGAGCAATTGATGAGTAAGTACCTTCAGAAATTGATTCTTTGCCAAGCCAAAACTTTGTGACCTTCATCTTGTTCATTGTCAGAGTGCCGGTTTTATCGGTACAAATTGTAGTGGCCGCCCCCATCGTCTCACAAGCAGAGAGCTTCCTCACCATTGCATTGTCCACCATCATTCTTTTCATCGAATAGGCGAGAGTGAGCGTAACGGCGAGCGGCAAGCCTTCAGGAATCGCAACAACGACAATTGTCACGGCGGCTGCAATGATCTCCACTGCGGCGTTTACTATGTCGTCAACCTTTGTCTTGCTTCCATTGAACTCTTTTTTCCCATTGTCATCTTTTGTGTTCCCTGTGAAGTAGCGCACAAACAAGACTACAAGAACTAGGAAAGCAACCGTCAGACCGATTTTACCGATGGAGGAAGTTAGCTTGTCGAGGCGAGCTTGAAGAGGTGTTTGCTCATCCGAATCGTGGCTAATTTTGCTCATCATCTGGCCCCAGGTTGTGTTCATTCCAACTGAAGTGACAAGCATGCGTCCATAGCCATCAACCACTTTGGTGCCCGAAAACAAGAAAGGATTTTGGCTTTGGTTAACTTCCACATGCTCACTTTCACCTGTCATGCTTGACTCATCAATTTGCAACGAATGCCCTTCTAAGAGCAAACCGTCCGCTGGAACTTGATCGCCGATCTTCAAGCAAACAACGTCGCCTACCACGATTTCAAAGATGGAAACTGGCTGCCTCCGTCCATCTCTAACTACATCGATTTGAATGTTGTTGCTAACTTTCGATAGCTTGTCGAATTGCCTGTTCTGCCTGTAGTTACTAATTGCAGAGACACCAATGACTAGAAAAACGGCAACGAAAATACTCAAACCGTCAATCCAACCTTCTTTTGCGCCGTGCACTTTCATGCCAAAGCCAAGAGAAAGCGCAGCACAAAACAAAAGGATAATAATCGTAAGATCCTTAAAAGCTTGCCACACAAAATAGAGGAAGTTCTTTGTAGGAGGCTTTCTATAAGTGTTTGAGCCAAAAGTTTCACGTCGTTTTGCAATACCTTCGTCGCCACTGCCAATTCCGTGCTCCGCATTTGTTTGGAGAGCCTTTGCTACGCCATCAACGCCTCCAAACTCTTCAAGTTGAGCAAGATCTTTCTTCTTGGTGAGCTCAATGAGGCTTGTTTGGTTAATTTCGAAGCCGTTTTCGGGGCTGAAACTGATGATTGTGTAAGAAGGAGAGCGTGGGATTTTGGTGGAGCTAACAACATTCTTTGATAAAGAATAGTTTTTGGTCAATGAAAGAAGTGCTCTAGAACAATAGATGCTAACAAAAGCAGAATGCCACTTCTTTTTGTTTGTGTTGAGGCTGCTTGGTTCGGAACTAAGTAACAACTCAACAAACTTTAAGTTTGCATGCAAAACGCTTGACATCATATTGAATGAACAAAACTAGAAAGTGTACTAGAAAAATACAAGAGAAATATAAAGAGAACCCCAATTTTTTTTTTTTTTTTCAAAAGAGCAGTATCTATGCAAAAAAAATTATAAAGAATAGAAGAACATGAAAAATTTAAGCAATGTACGTAGTGTTAGAAACTATAGGATATGATCACGTTGTTGTGAGTGCTAGGAACCGAGTTTATCTTCCATTTATAGTCTGAAAAAAAACTTGCTTGTTAAGACGATTTATCAGTGCCATTCCCCTGAAGTTTCCTATGAAATTTTGTTCAATTTACCCAAGTATATGTCGACAATCTGACTTATAAGTTGGTGCTATGAAATAATAATTTCAAAAACTATAAAAAAAAAAAAAAAAAAAAAAAAAAGCAAATGGTTGCTTCTTTGTCACACTGTCGGGAGACCGTGTCTTCGTGTATGTTTGATGAAAAGTTTGTTTCTGTGCCTTAAAAAATAATAAAAAATTCCCAGTCTTCATGTGTAGCTACGAAATTGCCGTCTTGCCTTGTAGCAAAAGGAAAAGAAAAAACCTTGACGCCCACCCTCGAAGGCAGACTTGTTTGACTTTTGACGCGCATTCGCTTATATATACACATTGAAATACCCAAAACACCCTTAATGTTTGTTAAAATACCACTTTTCTCCTTCTTATTATAAAAATATTCAAAACATCTCCTGTATTTTCAAAACAATGCACAAAATACCTCTGAAGCAATTATTTTTTAAAATTTCAAGATCGACCTTCCTAATATATATTAAATATCACTTGACATAAAAATTAAAGAAAAGATAATTTAAAATGCTCAAATAAATATTTTAATTTTGCAAATACTTTAATTGTTTTGAGAGTTAATTTTTAACTTTTAAGATTGATTTTATTTAGTATTTTTCTTTAATAATGTTTTAAATTGTATTTAGTAAATATTAGGAAGGGTAATTTTAGTTTTTTTAAAAAGTTTAATCTCTTCATGAGGTATTTTGTGTATGATTTTAAAAACAAAAAGAGCATTTTAGGCATCTTTATAATAAGATAGGTAAAAGTCATATTTTAACAAAATATATGGGGTGTTCTATGTATTTTCCCTATATGCATTAAGAAAACTTCATATATGACGTTTGCTTCTTGATCTATATTCTATAAAAAAATATTGTACCACTTGTGGCCTTGCAAATGAGGCCGAAGGGTGTTTTTTTTTTTTTTTTT